>CAUYQG010160245.1:0-16613 GCA_963574415.1 Tarsius wallacei | reverse complement strand
GGCGTGGTAGCGCGCGCCTGTAGTTCCAGCTACTTGGAAGGCTGAGGCGGAAGGATCGCCTGAGCCCAGCAGGTCGAGGCTGCGGTGGCCGGGAGCGGCCACTGCACTCCAGTCTGGGCGACAGAGTGAGACTCCAACTCAAAAAAAACAAAACAAAAACAAAAAAAATTTGTGTGTCACCAGAATGGGTTGCTAAAACACTTGGAAAGGTCTCCCTTTCTGGGTGTTTTTAAATAGAAACTAGATTCTTGTATTATGGAATGGCTTAAGGACTCTGATGCATATCTCTGTCACATCCCTTTTTTGCTCAAGATACAGCCAGTTGGTTCTTATTTTCCATAGAATAAAGTTTAAAGTTCTTAACCAGGCACTCAGCATCCTCCAATATAGCAGTCCCAGCCTTTTGGGCGTCAGGACCCGGTTTCATGGAAAACAATTTTTTCATGAACTGGGTTGCGGGGGCGATGTGCAGTCAAACCCACTGCTAATGTTAATCTGTATTTGCAGCCGCTCCTCAGTGTGCTAGCATCACCACCTACTCCACCTCAGGTCATCAAGCACTCGATTCTCGTTAGGACTGCACAACTTAGATCCCTCGCATGTACAGTTCACAATAGGGTTCGTGCTTCTGTGAGAATCTAATGTCACCACTAAGGTGACAGAAGATGGAGCTCAGGTGGTAATGTGAGCAATGGAGAGTGACTGTAAATACAGATGAAGCTTTGCTCCCTTGCTGCTTGCCTCCTGGTCTGTAGCCCAGTTCCTAATGGATCAGGTCTGTGGTCTGGGGGTTGAGGACCCCGCTCTATTATCTAGCTCTCAACCATCTCTCCAGATTTTTTTTCCCAAAGAAATTTAAAAACAAACAAATGAAAAGCATCAAACTAGGAATAGAGAACTTATTCAACTTAATGCAGAATATCTACACAAAGCCTGCAATTAACATCATACTTTAATGGTGAGAAACTAGGTGCTTTCCTTTTAAGACTGGGAACAAGGCAACATGTCCCCTGCCATTATTTCTATTCAGCATCATACTCGATGTCTTAGCTAATGCAGTAAGACAAGAAAAGGAAATAAAAGGTGTACAGATGGGGAAGGGAGAAATAACACTGTCTTTGCTCACAGATGACATAATTGTCTATGCAGAAAATCCCAAAGAATCAAGAAGAAAAAATCTCCCAGTACTAATAAGTGATTATAGTGAGACTGTAGGACACAAGATTAATATATGGAAGTCAAATATTTTATATGCCAGCAATGGATAATTGGAGCTTGAAATTGAACACAATATTATTTACATTAGCACCTCCAAAAAGAAAGAAAAGAAATACATAGTTATAAATTTAACAAAATATGTTGAAGATCTACATGAGGAAAACTACCTCATATGCAAAAAAAATCAAAGTTCTAAATAAATGGGAAAATATTCCATGCTTATGGATATGAAGAATCAATATTGTTATGAGATCCGTTATTCCCAACTTGATCTATCGATTCATTGCAATCCTAGTCAAAATCGCAGCAAGTTATATCGTGAATAGCGACTAACAGATTCTAAAGTTTATATGGAAAGGCAAAGGAACTGTCAGCACAATATTGAAAGAGAAGAACAGAGTCAGAGTACTGATGCTACTCGGTTTTAAAACTTAGTTTAAAGCTGCAGTGATTCAAACAATGTGGTATTGTTGAAAGAATAGACAAATTGGTCAGTGGAAGAGAATAGAGAGCCCAGAAATAGACCCACGCAAATATAGTCAGCTGATCTGCGACAAAAGGAAGATTTAGTAGTGAAAGGATGGTCCTTTCACAGATGGAGTGGAATGACTGTACACTCACTGTGTTAGGACTCTCTAGATAAACAGAACAATAGGATATACATAAAAATGTAAGAGGAACTCCAGTATGGGAATTGGCTCACACAGTTGTGGATGCCGTGGAGTCCCATGATATGCTGTCTACAAGCTGGGGAACCAGGAAGTCTAATGATATAATTCAGTCCAAGTCTGAAGGCCTGGGAACTGGGAGGCCCAGTGGTATAAGTTTCAAGGTCCAGAGATCTGAGAACCAGGACCTGATGTCTGAGAGAAAAAGACGATGGATGTCCCACCCCAGGAAGGGAGAGTGAATTCACCCTTCTTCCATCTTTTTATTCTATTTGGGCTCTCAACAGATTGAATAATGCTCACCAGTTGAATCTTCTTTACTTTGGTCTACCAATTCAAATGCCACTCTTTTCTAGAAATGCCCTCACAGACACACTCAGTAATCTTTTATTTGCTGTCTGGGAATCTCTTAGTCCAGTCAAATTGACACATAAAATTAAACGTCACATCTACATGCACAAAAATAACTCTAGACATGTAAAACTTCTAGGACATAACAGAAAAAAATCTAGGTGGCCGTGGATGTGGCAAAGAGTTTTTCTTTTTTGAAAGTAGAAAGAAAGTTTATTACTCATCTTTCACAGATTGGAAAGGGGGCCGACACTCAGAGGCAAGTGTGGCCTCGAAGAGCCAAGAACGGGGTATATTTAAGGACCTTTGGGATAAGGGGGTTTAGGCCCAGAGGAGTGTCTAGGGCTGCGGGTGTAAAGAGTTTTAAAATAAAATATCAAGAGCACAATCCATGAAAGAAAAAAATGCAAAAATTAAACTTCATTAAAATTAAAAAATGTCTGCTCTGTGAAAGACACCATTAAGGAAATAAAAAGATAAACTACAGACTGGGGGAAATATTTGCAAAACATAAATCTGATAACAGACTTGTATCTAAACAATATAAAGAACTCCCACCAGGCAAAGTGGGGACCAAAGGGAGGCCCAATCTTTGCCTGTACGATGACCACTTGTACACCCACTCCTGAATTGTACCCCACATCTTTTAAAAAAAGAACTCTCAAAACTCAACAACAAGAAATCAATTCAATTAAAAAGCAAGCAAGCTGGGTGCGGTGGCTCACGCCTATAATTCTAGCACTTTGGAAGGCCGAGGTGAGAGGATTGTCTGAGCCCATGGGTTTGAGATCAGCCTGGGCAACTTGGCGAGACCTCATCTCTACAATTAGTCAAAAAATTAGCTGGGCATGATGGTGCACACCTGTAGTTCTGGCTACCTGGAAGGCTGAGGCGGAAGGATTGCCTGAGCCTTGCAGGTCGAGGCTGAGGTTGCTGGGAGCGTGCAAAAAAAAAGTGAGCAAAAATATGAATAGACATCTCACCAAAGGTATACAGATGGTATACAGATGGTAAATCAGCATATAAAAAGAGGCTCAACCTCCTAAGTCATCAGGGAATTGCAAATAAAACAACAATAAGATACTGGTATATAATTATTAGCAATGCTAAAATCCAAAATACTGACAGCCCAAAATGCTGATGGAGATGTGGAGCAACAAGACCTCTCATTCATTGCTAGTGGGAATGCTGTACAGCTGGTTTGGGAGACACTTGGGCAGTATCTTTTTTTTTAATTATTAGTTTTTTATTATAAAGATGTGGGGTACAATTCAGGGTTAGGCATACAAACGTTGATTATGCAGGTACCCTTGTTGATGAGGTATGCCCCTCCATCCCCTAGCAGTTTCCCTCAATTGCCAATCCCATCCCCTCTCCCCTGACAGTTTCCCATTACTGCCAAATACTTTCTTATGGTATTATAATTGTTCAAGGTCTGCTTATGAGTGAGAACATATGGTACTCTGTTCTTTGTTTCTGTGATGGATCACTGAGTATGATCGACTCCAAATCCATGCATAATGGAATATTATGCAGCCATAAAGAAGGACAAACATATGGACTTCATGGCAACTTGGATGGATTTGGCAGTATCTTACAAAGCTAAACAGAGTATTATTACCCCACGATTCAGGATTGTGCACCTACTCAAATGAATTGAGAATTTATGTCCACGTAAAATCCTGCACAAGAATATTAATAGCAGCTTTATTCACAGTTGCCAAAACTTGAAAGCACGAAGGTGTCCTTCAATTGGGGTACATCAATATTGCAACGGACTGTCATCCAATGATAAAAAGAAATGAACTCTCAAGTTACAAAAAGACACAGAGGAGACGTCAATGCATATTGATAAGGGAAAGGAGCCAGTGTAAATGAGTACATACCGTACTATTCCAACTATATTACTTCGGTAAAACAACAGAGATTGTAAAAAGACCAGTGGTGGCCAGGAGCGTGGGGGAGGAAGGAAAGGTTAAATAGATGAAACACAGATTTTATGTTATTTTATTATTATTTTTTGAGCACAGTTTTTTTTTTTTTCTGAGTTGGAGTCTCACTCTGTCGCCCAGACTGGAGTGCAGTGGCCACTCCCGTCCACCGCAGCCTCGACCTGCTGGGCTCCGGCGATCCTTCCGCCTCAGCCTTCCAAGTACCTGGAACTACAGGTGCGCACTACCATGCCTGGCTAATTTTTTTTTATTTATTGTAGAGATGAGGTCTCGCCAAGTTGCCCAGGAGGGTCTTGAACCCGCGGGCTCAGGTGAGCACAGATTTTAATGACATATTCTGTATGATATACTGTAACTATGGATCCATGACATTGTGCTTTTTTTTTCTTTAGAGATGGGGGTCTCACTGTATTGCCCAAGTTAATCTTGAACTCTTAGGCTCAAGCGATCCTCCTGCCTCAGCTTCCTTAGTTGAGATTGTAGACATGAGCCCCAGCACATTGTACATTTATTAAAACCCACAGAACTACAAAACACAAAAGTTTTACATTTTACACTTGTAAATGTAAATTTTGGACTTCAATTAATAATAATAGTTTATCAGTATTGGCTCATGAAATGTAATAAGTGTATCATACTAATGCAAGACGTTACTAATTAGGAAATTGTATGGGGTAGGGAGAGATGGCACATGGAACTCTGTACTTTCTGCTCAATTTTCTGTAAACCTAAAACTGCCTTAAAAAATAAAATCTACTTATTAAAAAGATAATGAAAAACACAAAATATAATATGGCAAACATTTGTGTTCCAACTATGCAGAACTGACATTTTGTGTCTTTTGCTGTTTTACTTTTCTTGAAAGTAAAATAAAACATTGCAGTTTAAGTATCCCTTGACATGCCTCAGTTCTGTTTCCTGTCATCTTCCCTAGAGGAAACCACTGTTATGAGTGTGTATCCGTGCAGTGTCTTTTATACTTTTATATTCATATAGGTACATGGGCGATGAATAATATTATTTTTCAGGAGTTTAAAAATGCATAAATTTCATCCAAGTATAAGTGTTTTGCAACTTGCATATTCTATTGCATATATGTTACATCGTGTTGTCTATTTGTTTATCTGTTGATGCAGGTTCAGATTATTTCCAGTTTTATGTACTACACAAACAATACAGCAATGACTTTTTCTTGACATGTATATAGAAATACCAGAAATAACAAATTAAATTGCTGGGTTGTGTGGTATGTGCTCTTTCAGTTACCCTAGTACTGCCAAATTGCATGGCAAAGTAGTAATGCCAGTTTACACCTCTGAGTGTAAATATGTTTCTGTTTCCTCATACCCCCACCAACACTCGATATAATAGATCTTTCTAATTTTGGCAATCAAATAAGCAAAAGATGCCTGTTTTTAATTTAGTTTTCTTTGATATCTAGTGAAATTGAGCATCTTTTCATGTAATCATTGAACATTAGAGTTTCACCTTGTGTTGAAGTGTTTATTCTTATTCTTTCCCCTTAGGAGGAGCAGTTTTTCTTTTTCTAAATTAATTCTTTTTTTTTTTTAGTTGGGGTCTCACTCTGTCATCCAGGCTGGAGTGCACTGGCACAATCATGGCTCACCACAGCCTCGAACTCCTGGGCTCTGGCAATCCTCCCACTTCAGCCTCCTCAGTAGTTGGGGGATTAGAGACATGCACCCCTATGCCTGGTTGATTTTTTGATTTCTCTTGCTATGTTGCTCAGGCTGGTCCCGAACTCATGGGCCCAAGTGATCCATCCTCCCACCTTGACCTCCCAAAGTGCTGGGATAACAGGTGTGAGTCACTGTATCTAACCTTTTTCTAAATTCTTTTTAAAAAAAAAAAAAAGTTGTGGGGTACAATTCAGGGTTAGGTATACAAACGTTGATTATGCGGGTACCCTTGTTGATGAGGTGTGTCCCTCCCTCCCTGGCAGTTTCCCTCAACTGCCAATCCCACCCCGCCCCTCCCCTGAAGTTTCCCACTACTGCCAATCCCTTTCTTATAGTATTATTATAATTGTTCAAGGTCTGCTTATGAGTGAGAACATATGTACTCTGTTCTTTGTTTCTGTGATAGATCACTGAGTATGATAGACTCTAAATCCATCCAAGTTGCTGTGAAGTCCATATGTTTGTCTTTCTTTATGGCTGCATAATATTCCATTGTGTATATGTACCACATTTTGATTACTGTAGTCTTATAGTAAAGTTTGAAGTCTGGAAGTGTGTTACCTCCTGCTTTGTTTCTTTTGCTAAGGATAAATTAATTTTCAATTTAAAAATTACATTCTGGCTACTCATCCTTTGTCAGTTACATTTATTTCAAATATCTGTTTTGTCTTTTATGTGCTTTTAAAGCTTTATGGCACCATTGTGGGAGAGGTATAGCCCCGAGGATAGGTTGCATCTTGGTTTGTTCATTTGTAAAATGGGGGCGATAATAGTATTTATTTCAGAGGTTTGTCGTGAGGATTAAATGAGTTAAGATGCAAAGGACTCACATCAGTGGAGAGCAGCATACAGAAAACAACTGTTAGCTAATATTTTTACATATAGAAGTTTTAAGGTTTTTTGTGGCTATTATACAGTATAAGGTAGATTTTAAACATGTTTTGCCTTTACACATGATATAATTTTAATTCCATCTCACATAAAGTGAGATATTCGTGGATGGAATGGTGGATCTACAAAGTCTTCACAAATAAGCCTCTTCCAGGGTCCCTGTTCCTGTCCCTTAAAGATGGGCCTTATCTTTATCATCTGAGACAGTTGCCAAAACATTAGCCATCACAACTATGTTCCAGGCTTCAGGAAAGAAGGAAAGGCAGAAGTGGTGTCTGTTTCTCTTCAATCAGCTTTGTTTAAGTATGATTTACATGCAATAAAATTCACCCTTCTATGTGTATAATTTGATGAGTTTTGGCAAATGTATACATCTGTGTATTTATTGTCACAACCAATATACAGAATATTTCCGTCACCTTGAAAAGTTCTCTTATGCCCTGGCAGTCAATTCCCTGCCCCTTTCCCTCAGGCAACCACTGATCTTCTATCACTACAGTTTTGTCTCTTCTAGAATTTCAGGTAAATGGAACTTTGTTTTTTTGATTTTCTTTGTTTTCTTATTTGAGTTGGAGTGTCACCCTGCTGCTCAGGTTGAAGTGCAGTGGCACGCTCATGGCCACCTCGGCCTCAACCTGCTGTGCTCAGGCAATCATTCTGCCTCACCCTTCTGAGTAACTGGAACTACAGGCTGTATGCACTCTTTGGTGTCTGGTTTGTTTCACTTAGCTCAGTGCTCTTGAGAGTCATCTAGATTTTTGCAGGTATTGGTAGTTTGTCCTTTTTTATTGTAAAGTTGTATCACTGTTTGTTAATTGATTCACCAGTTTATGGACATTTGGGTTACTTTTAGGTTTTGGTTATTACGAATAAAGTTTCTATGAGTATCCGTGTATGAATCTTTGTGTGGACATAATCTTCATTTCTCTTGCATAAGTACCTAGGAGTGGAATTGCTGGGTCAAATAGTAAGTGTATGTTTGACGTTATGACAAATGACTGGCAGCTTTCCAATCGGGGTGTGCTATGTGTTCTCACCCATGGCATGTAAGAGTGCTAGGCGGCCAATATCCTTGCCAATACTTGGGATTACCAGTCTCTTAAAATTTTAGCCATTTCTAGAGAGTGTGTATTGGTAGTTATTATTTTAATTAGCATTTCCCAAATGGTTCATGATATTGAGATCTTTTCAGGTGCTTATTTGCCATTTGTAATGTTTTAAGTTTTGACGTGGTCAAATTTCTCAGAATTTTCCTTCATTATTTGTTTTTTATATCTTGTATAAAAATATCCACGTGGGGTGGCTCAGACCTGTAATCCCGGCACTTTGGGAGGCTGAGATGGAAGGATTGTTTGAACCCAGGAGTTTGAAACCAGCATAAGCAACACAGCGAGACATTGTCTCTACAAAAAAAAAAAAGAAAGAAAGAAAAGAAAGAAAATGAGCCAGGCGTGGTGGTGTGTGCTTGTATTCTCAGCGAATTGGGAGGCTAAGGCAGAAGGATCACCTAAAACCAGGAGTTGGAAGCTGTGGTGTGTTGTGATCATGCCATTGCACTCTAGCCTGTTTGGCAGAGTGAGACCCTGACTCAAAAAATAAAAAAATAAAAATGAAATATTTTTTAAATCCCAGAGTCATAAGGATATTCTTAAATCGTTTTTTTAAAACAAAGTTTTAAAATTATATTTTCAAATTAGGTCTTTTTTTTGAGTCAGAGTCTCACTCTGTCGCCCAGGCTGGAGTGCAGTGGCATGCTTACAGTCACTGCAGCCTCGACCTGCTGGGCTCAGGCCATCCTTCTGCCTCAGCCTTTCAAGTCACTGGAACTAAAGGCATGCACCACCATGCCTGGCTAATTTTTCTTGATTTATTGTAGAGACGAGGTCTTGCCAAGTTACCCAGGCTGGTCTCAAACCCCTGGGCTCAGACAATCCTCTCACTTCTGCCTCCCAAAGTGCTGGGATTACAGGCGTGAGCCAGCCGTGTATGAATCTTTGTGTGGACATAATATTCATTTCTCTTGCGTAAATACCTAGGAGTGGAATTGCTGGGTCAAGTGGTAACTGTATGTTTAACGTTATAACAAGTGACCAGCAGCTTTCAATCGGGGTGTACTATGTGTTCTCACCCATGGCAGATAAGAGTTCTAGGTGGTCAGCAAACTTGCCCAGCCACAATTAGGTCTTTAATTCACCTGGAATTTATTTTTGAATCTGGTGTGAGTGGGGATCTAGTTTAATTTTTATCTATGAATAGAAACTCAGTTGTAACAATGCTATTAATTTTTCCACTGATTGGTAATTTGTATTGTCATTTCTATCACTAACCAACTTCTCATGTGTGTCCGGGTTCTAGCTATTCTAGCTTTTCTAGTGTCTCCTTCCCTGGTGATTACAATGCCTCCCATATATAAACTCCTGCCAACATGAGTTTATTCATGCCGTTCTTTATGTCTGGAGTACTCCCTCCCTGCTCTACCTTTCAAAATCCTACACATTGTTCTACGTCCAGCTCAAATGGCCTTTAAATTATTCCAGAATTCTGGTAGATGTCTCCTCCCTCTGTTGAATTCAATGAAGAGGCTCAGCACATATGTAGGGTTTTATGTCTTTCCTGTAAATCTTAGCTCATCTTCTTGGACTCACAGTCACCACTGTGTGTCTTCTTTATCCTGTTAGATTATATACCCTTTTGTGTTTCTGTGGTAGGCAGAATAATATTCCTACCTCTCCCACATCGTGTCCTAATTTCTCAAACTTGTGACTATATTACCTTACCTGGTAAGAGGGACTTTGCAGATATGACCAAATTAATGACCCCCAGATGACGAGATTGTCCTGGATTATCAGGCAGGTATCATCTAGTCACATGGGCGCTTAACATTGGAAAGAATTTTTAGCAGCTGAGTGGACAGTCAGAGGAATACGTGGCTAAGGAAGAATTGTCAGACAGAAGAAACATTACTGGTTTTGACTATGGAGGGAGGGGCTAGGAGCCATGGAGGTAGAATTTAGAAGCTGGGAAAGAGAAGGAAATGAATTCTCCTTTACAGCCTCCTAAAAGGGACATAGACCTTTCTCCTGTAGCCCTGTTGACACCTTGATTTCAGTGATAGGAGTGTGGGGTAACTTTGCTGACCCTTTGATAGCCCAGTGAGATCTGTGTTGAATGTTTGACCTACAGATGCGTTTGCTCACCATGAAATCCACTGTAACTTGAAGCAGATCCTTAGATCCATATGAAGTGCTTTGTCATCATTCATTGACTTCATGTGTGAGGCGACATGCAGCTGAGAACTACGGAAAGACTTCTTCAGGTTCTTACCACATCACTGATGATCACTCTGGTGCTCATTGCTAGCATCCGACCTTTGTCAATCCACAGCTAGTGAAGTCATTATAGACTACTCAGCCTTGCCTTCCTAGTTGTTGGCAGTCCTGTGTACTCTGACTTTTGACTATAGTGGTGGTAAATAAATACTTTTGGTTAGGTGCAAAGCTTTACCTCCTTTACATAAACTGACAGCTTAGTGGTAGAAAGGGCTAGAAGGAGATGCCCTTTCCCTATGGTGTTTAAACTCAAAGGTACTTGATTCAGGCTGATGGGGCCAAAAACTTTTTCTAGTCTTTGCCCTGAGGTAGGAGACTAGCCTGGGATTTGGAGTCAGATAAGGACTTTGAAATCCTTGCTCTGGTCTTTATTAACTTTGTGTCTTAGAGTAGGTCACTAAAGCCTTGGAGCCTTGGTTTCCTTGTGTCTATGGCAGAGATAATAATACAGTTGACCCTTGAACAAAATGGGGTTATGGGTGCCCACCCCTTATGCAGTCAAAAATCCAAATATAACTTTTGATTCCCCCCAAATTTATTTACTAGTAGCTTATTATTGCTGGAAGTCTTACCAATAACATAAAGTCGATTAACAAATATTTTATATGTCATATATATTATATACTGTATTCTTACAATAAAATAAGCTAGAGAAAAGAAAATGTTATGAAGCGAAAATATATTTATTATATATTAAGTAGAAAGGAATCATAAAGGTCTTCATTCTCATCATGTGAAGTAGGCTGAAGAGGAGGAGGAAGAGGAGGTGTTGGTCTTGCTGTCTCAGGGTGGCAGAGGTGGAAGAAAATCCTTGTGTAAGTGGACCCGCCCAGGTCAAACTTGCATTGCTCAAGGGTCAACCATACTTCCTTGAGTTTTCTCAATGATAAAGTAACAGATGTATGAAAAGTTATTAGCACACAGTAGGCATTCAATGAGTGCTACCTCCCTTCCCATCCCCAGCACATCACTACTAACAGAAACAGTCCAGACTTCTGTTGACTTTGAAGAGTTGGTTTATAGGCAGGTGATGTCACATGACATTTATTCTTACTATGTATGCATGTATGTATGTATGTATGTATGTATGTAAGTTTTTATGTTGAGGTCTCTGTTGCCCAGACTGAAGTGCAGTGGCACGGTCATGGCTTACCGCAGCCTTGACCTCCTGGATCCAGGTGATCCTTCTGCCTCAGCCTCCCAAGTAGCTCGGACTACAGGTGTGCGCTGCCATGCCTGGCTAAGTTTTTTGAATTTTTATAGAGGCAAGGGCTCTCTGTATTGCTCAGGCTGGTGTTGAACTCCTGGGTGCAAACAATCCTCTTGCCTTGGCCTCCCAAAGAGCTGGGATTACAGGAGTGAGCCACTGTGCCCAGCCTGTTGGTTTTAATTTTTAAGAAGTATTTGGATTGCCTCACCTTGTCTTATATCTTCAAGTTTAGAGTTCTGTTTGTCATTTTAAATGTTTGGTTAAGAATAGCCTATGTGCCATGGATGATTTTAATAATTTAAATATTTGAGAGTTGGTGGGTGGTGGGAACAAGAGCCAGAGGTATAGAAGATATCAAAATAAAATAAGATAAAGTGAAACTATTAAAGTAACAGCAGTCTAGAATGGTTTTTTTCCCTTCTGACAGAGCCATATTATCATCCCTGCCTCAGGAGGGACTTTTAACTATAGTGGTGGTAAATAAATACTCTTGGCTCTGTGCACAGCTTTACCTCCTTTACATGAGCTGACAGCTTAATGGTAGAAAGGACCAGAAGGAGTTTCTCTTTCCTTATGGTGTTTAAACTCAAAGGTACTTGATTCAGACTGATGGGGCCATTGAAAAACTTTTTCTAGTCTTTGCCCTGATGTAAGGGAATGGCATGGGTTTTAGAGTCAGATAAGGACTTTGGAATCCTGGCTCTGGTCTTTATTAACTTTGTGTCTTAGAGTAGGTCACTAAAGCTCTTGGAGCCTTAGTTGCCTTATATCTATGGCAGAGATAATGACACTGCTGAGCTGCCATCTCCGTCAACCTGAGTGGGCCACATCAGGGCTTATGACGCTGACAGGAGGCAAGGAGCCTCAGGGGTGTGGAGATGAGGAAGTCATCTTAAAATCTCAGAGTCTTAGTGCCACCCTGTCTGTCTCCTCATTCCAATTCACTGCATTGCAAAAAGAGACACTCATCCTGTTGTTGGAGGGTCGGGCTGGCTGGGCTAAGAGTGAATGAGACACTTTCTTGCAGACTAAACTCTCCCTTCTACTTTCTTGGCTTCCTCTTAAGCTGCTCTCCACTGTTGAGATGCTTCCTTTCCACTATCCCCTGATCACTGTGGATTTCCTCCACTACACAGCTTTAGAATGACCTCCTCCACGATGGGCCCTTCTCAGATGGAGCCCCTTCTCCCTCTTAGGCATGCCAGTCATCATAGTAACTCTCAACAGAATGTGTAACTTGTTTGTTTGTTAGGGACACATCTTAGTGTTTTCTTTTTTCCTTTTTGAGTTTCCTCAGTCTACTCAAGCTTTCTGTTGGGAACAGGGGCTGTGTCTACTCTGCAGTGGGTGTCTCGAGTGCCTGAGGTGCTATTGTGCAATGCAGGCGATGATTAGGAGTGCGTTCCAGATGCCTTCAGCTGCATGTTGACCTCAGAAGTTTGCTTTCATCATCTTTTTTTATTCTTATAACCGCAGTTGTGGCCGTGACTTCAACCCTGGCATCTGTGGCAATCTTGTGCTTGAGGCACCGCATGTTAGAAAATGGTTTGTCTTCTTTGGATTTATAGAACATGATCTATGATGTTGCCGCTGCTGTAAACGTTCCCTTTGTCTTCTGTCCATCTTGATGGTCTGGAAGAAGGGGCATATGCTTCCCTGTCCTTGACTGTCACAGCAGGTGGCACATGACTGAGGCTGGTGGCCTGGTAGGCGGATGGTGAGGTGAGCCTCATCCGGACCTGCTCTGTGACACAATGTTTGCACAGGAAGGCAAGAGGTTCCAAGGGGTGTGCTTCCTGGATTAAAATGCATTGAGACATAGTCTGAGGGTTTGTCTGCTCATGCTGGAAAGATAGGAGCATATAGCTGAGTCTCAAAGGAGGAAGACTAGGCAGTCTTAGATTTAGGACCTGTCAACATCTGCTTTTCTCTCTTCAGTCTGGGACCATTATACATTCTTGAAAGAAGCAAACAGTTGGATTTGACATTGAAGAAAGTGTGATGGCATAAAGGTAAGGATCATTTAACTAAGAAAACGCATTCAAAATAGCTGTTGGGAGAGAAAGTGCTGCTACGGAATGATGGAAAATCAATACATTTTAGAGCTCTGTATGCTTGTACACATATTGCTTTGAGTGTTAAGGCAAATAACAAAGTGAAACTCAAGAAATAGTTCAGGTGTATTTAGTGTATTGGAATTTACAAATATGTGGTGAATTATGAGTCACTAATTAAGACAAGAATATTTTGATGGTGGCTCAAGATGAAATTTTGGTTTAAGTTTTTTCTCATAATGATATTCATTTCAGATTAAAGTTAGCTATTTGATTGGGATTCCACCAAGAAAACTGTTGAATCTCTTTCTCGGGGCTATTTGAGTTCTCTCCTCTGTTTACAGACATGGACTGTGTTTTGAGTGACTGTAAACACCTGGGAATCAAAACCTAGTACCTGAGTTAGATCTTGGGATTTGCCCAATGTTATTTTTTAGTGCTAGAGTTTTAAAATATTTCCCTTTTGGGTAGTGAATGAGTGTGTGTGTTTGGGGGGTGTTTAGCAAAGAGAAGTCAGTGGGGATGTTAGGAGTTGTTCCTTATCTTCAGCCTGGAGGATGATGTTTGGTGTCATTAGTAGTGGAAGGCTTCTTTGGATGGGGAAAGAGTAAGAATTTTTTTAAATGAAACACATCTGAAGGGTGGTGATTAAATCTTGCAGCTCACCACCTTAGGCCTGGGTGAACACTTTCCCCAGGAGCTTGTGAGTGGTGGGATCAGGCAAGGAGGGTCCTCAGGAAGGATCCTCTTTTCCTACCCTGGGGTTTTCCCTGTAGTTTCTGCCAGCTGTCTGGCGAGTGTGTTCTACCTTGTGGGTGAGGAAAGCCCTGTACCCTCCTTCAAAGTAGAATGTGACTGCTTTTTGGGTTTAGATCTAATCAAACTGTGCTACTGTACTTGACTTTTGCCAGCAGTAAAGTTGCACCTCCAGGCAGTAGTGAAGCAGAGAGCAAAAGGTAAATTTAAGGATAATGGTTTCCAGGAGATAAGAGAGAAGTTGTGTTAGGAGATGTGGGCAATTTTTTCTCTTACAATGAAATTGAAGTAAAATGAATACCATTTTCACTGCCAGGAGTAACTGGTTCTGTTGGTCCTTTAGCCAGGCAAATATAGCAAGACTGCTTTGACTTCATTTGTTTGGATCTTTTAGACACAGAAAGATTGGATTCATCAGATTGTTTCAGATTAAAAGGTTAAAGACACAGAGGTTCTGTAACTAAAGCAGGAAGGAGGACTCACTTCTGTCTCTGCTTTGATCAACTCACATGTGGGGGGACCCCCCCAAAAAACTAGAAGTATCTTTTGTAGTTCACTCAGAATTTGTTCCTCTAGATCAAATGGTCATCTAAAGTTTTCATCTGGAGTTTTGAGAAGGTTGCCTCAGGATTTGTGGAAGAAATGTCCTGAGTTGTGGCAAACAGGTGACTGGTTCTTCCACCATGACAATGTATCTGCCTACACCGCGCTGAGTGTTCAGCAGTTTTTGACCAAAACCAGCAAGACCCCCAGTCAGTCCTGCCTTCCCTATTCACCCCATCTTGTCCCAAACAACTTTTTTTGTTTTCCTGGATGAAAAAAAATCCTCAAAGGGAAACGTTTTGCTGATGTAGAAGAGGTGACCCGAAAAACGGCAGAAGCACTAAAAGGCATCAAAATTGATGAATTAAAAAACTGTTTTAAGCAGTGAAAAAAAGCGTCTCGATAGGTGTATTGCATCAAATGGAGAGTACTTTGAAGGTGACTAAAGTTTAAACATGTAAGAATAAATACACAGTTTTTAATAAATTCCAGGATGTTTTGGGTCCCCCTCGTATTCTTCTTCAAAAAGCTTCAGCTACTCCCCACTCCTGCCTCACTGCAACCCAATGAGTGTGCTGAGATATTCTGATCCTCTTTGCTTTGGGGGCAGCAGAACCCTCTTAGCTGGTCATGGGGGTGGGTCACAAGGACTATTTGCCCTAGAACTATGCATTCAGAAAGGGTCTGGATTTTAAAATTTCATGTTATGTATTCTATGGCATAAGCAATATGTTTGCTTGTATGTTAAAAGTATTTATTAGGTCATTCCAAACATTTAGAAGCAAACACAATTTTTGTAACTCTGTTTTGGCAGTTTATTTATTTTTAAAAATGTACTAAGAGTTTAAAAAAAAAGGAAATGACCCAGGCCCCTAACCTCTGAGAGGCCCCAATTGCCTACTGCACAGCTGCTCACAATATGGCCATGGCCAAGATCATAGAGGCTAATGAGGAAGTCAGCCTTTCACTAAGTGAGGTCTGGGTGCCTTGGGAAGGTATAATAGGGAAGCCCCCTGTTTGGGCCATTGGGGGAGGATTTCCCAAGCAGATGAAATTGAAGGGACTAGCAGAAATCAGCCTCTTTTTCCAAGAGGGTGGAGGGAAGGGAGGGTCAGTGTGAGGCAGCAGAGGTGATAGGTCTTAATAACCAATTAATTTTGAGGGAAATAGATTCTAGGATGATTCTCATATTTTGGCTTTGAGCAAGTGGGTGAATGGTGGTGGTGTTAATCAAAATAGGTAATGGGAGGAGAATGATGATTATTATTATTTTTCTGTCTGGTCAGCTATTCTTAAAAAATTTATTTATTTATTATAAAGATGTGGAGTACAATTCAGGGTTAAACATACAAACATTGATCATGCAGGTACCCTTGTTGGTGAGGTATGCCGCTCCCTCCCCTGGCAGTTTCCCTCAGCTGCCAGTCCCACCCCGCTTCCCCTGACAGTTTTCCACTACTGCCAGTCACTTTCTTATAGCATTATAATTTTTCAAGGTCACCTTATGAGTGAGAACATATGGAACTCAGTTCTTTGTTTCTGTGATAAATCACTGAGTATGATCGACTCCAAATCCATCCAGGTTGCTGAAAAGTGCATATATTTGTTGTTCTTTATGGCTGCATAATATTCCATTGTGTATATGTACCACATTTTTTTTTATCCAGTCTAGCTTCGATGGGCAACACGGTTGGTTCCATGTTTTTGCTATTGTGAATAGAGCTGCAACAAACATATGTGTGCAGGTATCTTTTTTGTAGAATAATTTGAGTTCCTCCGGGTATATTCCCAATAGGGGACTTGCTGGGTCATATGGAAGGTCAATTTCTAGTTCTTTCAGAAATCTCCATACTGTTTTCCAGAGAGGTTGTACAAGTTTGCATTCCCACCAGCAGTGTAGAAGTGTTCCTTCTTATCCACATCCTCGCCAGCATCTGTTGT
>CAUYQG010160244.1:5000-11636 GCA_963574415.1 Tarsius wallacei | reverse complement strand
CCTGTAATCCTGTGCCTTGGGAGGCTGAGGTGAGTGGATTGCCTGAGCCTGCGGGTTTGAGACCCGCCTGGGCAGGCGAAACCTCATCTCTACAACAAATCAAAAAATCAGCCGGGCGTGGTAGCACGCGCCTGTAGTTCCGGCTACTTGGAAGGCTGAGGCGGAAGGATTGCCGGAGCCCAGCAGGTCGAGGCTGCGGTGGCCGGGAGCGGCCACTGTACTCCAGTCTGGGCAACGGAGTGAGACTCCAACTCAAAAAAAAAAAAAAAAAAGAAAAAAAAATGAAAATGTATTTTTCTTATGGGGTATCCCTGGAGAGTTCTTCAATAACATGGGAATCCACCATACCGGGAAAATCATAAAACAGTTAAACAGGGCATTACTAACCCAATGGCACTGCCATTGTCCCTGTCATTATCAGTTTTCTGGAAACGTTGAAAGGGTAAATACTATTTGGAAATTAAAGTTGGCAAGGTCAATTGAAAGAACTTGGCCAAGGGTATTACCATAAGCTTAAATGGATAGATCAGTTACTGGAAGGCCTATACCCTTAATTGTGAAACCTTATGTGTCTCCTGCTTTCCTAAATTCTGATGACTAAATGCTGTAGGGCTTTGTATTATACGAGGGTTTATTTTCATCAGATGCAGAAAGCTTTTTGTGATCTACCAACTGATGACAACCAGACATTTCATTATCTGAAACCTGGTATTGGGCCTTGTGGAAATACCATTGGAAAAGAAGTGCCCTTAGATCCCATTAGAAAGAATGATACCCAACTCTTTTCACTACCTACACTGCAGTAAAACCTCAGGGCCTTAAACTTTGAGTCCATATTTTACAACTTAAAAGGGCCCTTTCAGACTATTGGAACTGTACACCTATTATGTCTTTAAGGTAAAGCTGACCAAGGATGTTTTCCCTAGAAACACAACATCTTGGATGTAGACATAGTTTGCCAAAGACATTGGGACAAAACTCATCAGAGTAAGACTCTTACCCCTCTTAATATTTCGTTATGCCTACCTTTCTTTTTTCTTGACAGGATAATGTTGTAACTAGACTTCTACCCCCACCTTTTCTTACCCCTTATTTTAATTTAATCCAATTATGAGTTGCTGGATTACTTACTAGCAGAACAGAGAGATTACGTAGTATACTACTTTTGTTACAGACAGATAAATACATTGGATATGGTAGAGATTCTGTTTCAAAAAATTGGTGAACAGGTTGTCTGTTTAAGATGGAGAGACTCTTCATCAGGATCATTCTTTGATCTATCTGATTTTTAGTTGGTTTGGTTCATTATGACCCTAGCTATGGAACACACTACAAATTCTTAGTATTATCCTTCTGATATTTATAATAGTCTCCGGGAGCGCTATATTCTCTCAAAGTTTTAGATGTCTATAAGTAGCCAATGGCTGAATGCTAAATGCTGAAATGATAAAGATTCAAATAAATATGTGATCATAAGGACACCATAATCTATGGATGACATGTTGAGACTTGTAATCCAGGTTAATAGTGACCATGAGTGGTACTAATTTCCTAAATTTTGGTCAGACTCTTACCTAAAGGAAAATTATTGAATAAAAATAATGAGAGGCCATAGATTTGGACTAGATTCCTGCACTAGATTCCAGCCTGACAGATCAAACCGACCTGGGGTTTAACTACAGTCACTGAACTTTATTTAATTGCAGGAAGCTCTGTAACCAATTAACTAATTAAGCTGGAACCAATTCGGTTGTCTCTGCACTGGATTTCCGTTTCCTATAAATGCTGTCAGCTCAGGTAATTGGTTATTCTCTGAACCTGCTCTGGTTAGGAAGGCTGCCCAATTTGTGAATTGCTTTGCTTTTTTTTGTATTTTTGGTTGTTTTGGGTTTTCTTTGTTCAAACTCAGTTAAACCTAAAATGTGTATAAGGTTTTCCTTTGAAAACAGAATAGGGAATACTGAGATTTCAAAAAGTTAAAGGATTTATTTTAAAGTAACACAGGAAATGAGCGGCAAGATTTGAATCAGACCCCAGTGCTTGGGCCTCCTGTTCTTAAGTGTTTGTATTAATTTGAATTTGGATCTTTGCAACTTGAACAATGTCCAAAGTAGGACTATTAGCTGTCATTTTAATATAGCTCTCACTCGGGATACTTAGATTTACTTTCGAAAAAAAAGTTCCTATTATCATAGCATTATCCTCTCTACTGGGAAGCATTTTTAGTAAGACTATGATATCTAATTTATATTGGGGATGACTACTTTTCTCTTATTGCTGTCTGCTCTTTCTTAAGTATTGCCATCTTTCATGATATGAAAATGACTAAGAAAATGTAGTCAGAATTGTCCATCCTTTATTCCTTTCCTAAATGAGTTCATTAAAATTAGGACATCATCACCAATCATCAACATTGTCATCATTATCACAAACCCACCATCAAAACAGTTAACCCTCACCGAGGGCTTACTATGTATCAAACAATAGTGTTAAGCTTTATATACATTATCTCATTTAATCCTCACAACATTCCTGGGAGGCTCAGTACATTTATCAAGCCATTTTACAGATGGGAAAACTGATACTTAGCAACTTTTAGTATATTGCCCCCCAGTCATACAGCTAGTTTCTAATGGCACCTGGATTTAAACTGAGGTTGGTACTCATCAGAATTTACTATCATAAACACAATGACTTATGTTGGATAGTTAGATCAGAAGGCAAATCAATTTCAAAGGGAAAGTGAATGTTTTAGGTTTAAATTAGAAATATACTGTATTTAAACTCAATGAATTCAGGGGAACGTACCGTTAATACGAAATTGTAAGGAAGGACAAGATAAGAAACTCTGTGTTGCAAAAGAATATATTCTTGCAACTGCAAGAGTAAAAACCCAGAATAAGAATCTAGTTTGAAAAAAATGGAGCACCAGAGATTTTTTTTTTTTCTTAGTTGCCCTGAGAACAGGCTCTGCTCTTCATGATAATTTTATTGAGAAATATTTATGTAAATAAATACCATAGTATCAGGTAGAAAATTACAAGTGGTTTAGATGTCTCCTACTTGGAGAGAGGTCTGAGAAGAAGTTTGGAAGAAATTTCTGTTCTGAGAGAGAAGGCCACATGGGATGGACTTGCATCATGGATAAAAGCAACTTTCTTGAGCCTGCATGCTCTAGAACTTTGTGGGTATTGCAGCGTTACGGTAACTTTTTTTCTAATTTGTTCATAGTTTTTGTAAACTAAATGTATCATGCATGCATACTGCCTTACTTCCTGTTTGATACCATTGTTGCACTGAGGGTGGGGAGAAGACAAATTCACATAGGGAAAAGGGTAGGTGAGTCATCATTAAGGAGCTTCCATGTATAACATTATTAATAACGAGATATACACCAAACTGCTTATGTTGATTACTTAGATTGGAATTAAAAAAATATATATATATATATATAAAATGCTATTATGACTTCTTCAAATAACTTAAAAGTAAATTTTAGGCACGAATTATTTTGGCTACATTAATAATTGGATTATAATCAAGACATCTTAGATATCATACATAGCTTACCAATCTGAATATAACCAGTGAGTGCAACATAATATACGTAATACCTAGTCTTATAGAGTGAACGGGTTTAATATACTTTTATTAATCAGAGGATGCTTCTGTTCTTTCTTCTGACTAGCCATAAGAGCCAACCTAGATAACTTTGAACAAAGAAATGAAGATTGAAAGAATATTGTGTACCTCACACTATTCTGTACAACTTGCTTGTGACAGAAATGCTGTGCAACTTGGCTCAGAAACAAGGACAGTTCCTTGTGGCTAAATAGCAAGAAGTTTCTAAAAGGCTCTGCAAGCTTTATTTAAATGAATGACCTTCAACACGTTTAAGTCTTTTTACCCTAGGACTCAATATTCAAATTTCAGAGAGGAATCCTTTACCATGGTTAGAATAGGACCCAGAGTCTTGCTTAATGAACCATCCTAGCAGAAGTGTATACAAAGAGAAACTGGTAAGTCCCTCAGAGGACTTGGAATACTTTCACGAAGAAAATATTCAATGGATACTGGAAAGCCAAAAAAGCAACAGCTGACCTCTACAAGTTCATTGTAAGTCTCAGGACTTAAAATTTGACATTATAAAATTTAGATGTTATAAGGGTAGAAGAGATGTTACAGATTGGGGCCCACTTCAATCTAAACTTAAGTGCCAGAATCTGATTTAGATAATAAGATTTCAGGAAACATTATGGGCTATATCTACATAATTCTCCTCAAGTGATCTTTTGCAAAGCCAAATACATTTAGGGCCTTAATCAAATTATTTGTCATGCTCCTGCCGCTAATCAAAGTATTCTAGTTTCAGTGGCTAAACACAGGGCTCACTACTGGGGTAGACAAATAAATAAGATATGCTCTGACTTCAAACAGTTCACAGTCTGGCATGGTGAAAATAAGAAATGTTTGCAGCTTGCTATAATGCTAAGGTATAGGTGCGTTCCTTGCAGATTGAATTATGAAGCATCACTGGAGAAAAGGAGAGAATTGCCGGGCGTGGTAGCTCATGCCTGTAATCCCAGCACTTTGGGAGGCTGAGGCAAGAGGACTGCTTGAGTCTAGGGGTTTGAGACCAGCCTGGGCTACTTTGTGAGACCTCATCTCTACAATAAATCAAAAAATAAGCCGGGCGTGGTAGCACACACCTGTAGTTCCAGCTACTTGGAAGGCTGAGGTGGAAGGATCACCTGAGCCCAGAAGGTTGAGGCTGAGGTGGCTGTGAATGTGCCACTGCATTCCAGCCTGGGTGACAGAGTGAGACTCCAATTCCAACTCCAAAGGAAAAAAAAAATTCTTTCTTCTTGGAAGTGTTGAGGGATGCTCAATGGAGAAGATGACTTTTTAGATGGATCGTGAAAAAGGAGTGGCTATTTTTGTTTTTCTGAGTTAAGGGATAGGGTGTGAGTATTCTAGACAGAGGGAAATACCAAAATAAATGTGTGACTATGGGAAAAGTCAAGGAGGGTGCAGGGACACTGGAGCAAGAACATGGGTGTATGAGTGAAGGGAATGGACAGAAAATCAGTCTAGAAAGTGAAGGGGATGACATTCTAAGAATGTGGGACTTTATATTAGAAATAAAACCACTGATGTTTTCTAGGGCGAGTGTTGTGCTCCATGGATTGTGGAGAAGGGATATATAGACTGCAAGGAGAGGCCAGTCTGAGGTTATTGCAATAATCCCAGTGACACATGATGGAGGGTGGCAGCGAGATAGGGGCATTTTTTAGGCTCAATCAGTAATAAATGGGACTGACTAGATATGAGGAGGAAAAAAGTCAAAACAGGGTCAGGATGATATTGTTAAATAAAACAGGAAAAAAAAGAGTTTTGGGGAGAAGAAACAGGTTGGTAAGAGACACATTGCTTTAAAATGAGTAGGCTCTTCAGATTTTTTTCCTTGTTTTCATCTCTCAAGTTATGGGCTATTTGTTTCTGCATATATTTCCACGTTAATAATACTAAGCATAAAAGAACACACCCAGCAAGCGATAAACACACATAGCCTTCATTCTCCACAATACCCTGCTCTGATGGATGTCCCGGGGTGGGAGATGGGGGTGCGTACTTTAGAGAAAAGACCAGTGTCTGGGTGGCCCATGATAGGAATCTAATAAATGAAAAGACCTAACATGATCTAAGATAGGGCGTCCATTTGCTAGACCTGGCAAGCTGACTTTATTACAGACTGCCGTGGGTTATTAGGGTAGACAGTGACAGATCATTTTGGAGGGCCCAGAGAGAGCCAGATCCATCTGCCTAGAAAAACAAAATAAATCCCAGTTCAGAACAGAGGTTAAAAAAGATTTACAAGGCGCACTGATGCATGCGCCCCTCTCTGGGTGGGTTGTGGTGGCCAGCCACAGGGGCTGCCCTCATTGGTTCATACATCCTGCCATCTGGGGGGACAGCAAGCCCCTGGGCTCACATTGAAGGACATTTTCCCATTTCCCTTTCTATGGTCTGGTTTGGACAGAAAAATGGACGACAAGCTGGGGGAGGATAAAAAATAAACAAGAGAGGGAAAAGAGTCTCTCTCTGAGCAATCTTATAAAACAAAGCATAAATCTTTCACTGCCTGACCTTTCAGCTCACATGATTCTTGGTGCAGGAGGGATAAATCAGAGCTCATCGGGAGACGCCGGGGAGGGCGGCTTTCTGCCTTCCAACGGGAAGCAGCCTGTTTGCGGAAAGCACATAGATGTGTCATTGTTTTTAAAAGAAGCTCAATTGATTTCCTAGAAATTGAAATGTTCCCTTGGTTGGGAAATGAAATGCCTACTTGGCCGTTCCAACCCTGGCTGCCCCTTGGTGGAAAGTCTTACCGCCCATCACTAGAATTAACAGAGAAAGGCCAAGTGAAAGGTTTTGAGGGCAGACTTCCTTACCACGGGGAGCCCATCTCCTAGATGCAAATACAACTGGCAAAGGTCGAGGGTTGCACAGATGCAACTCCCTACAACACAGGGAAGAGCGTTGCTTTAACCTTTCTTACACCGATCTCCCATTTCCCAGTCTTGTGTTCTCTTGCCATCATAACCCATAAATGCTACGTTTGAGCCCAGGATTCGC
>CAUYQG010160242.1:0-23037 GCA_963574415.1 Tarsius wallacei | reverse complement strand
GCAGCCATAAAAAAGAACAAAATCATGAATTTCACAGCAACCTGGATGGAACTAGAGACTATAATACTGAGTGACCTCTCACAGAAACAAAAAACTGAGTATCACATGTTCTCACTCATATAGTGGACCTTGATCATCCAACGTATTACCATAAGAAAATGACTGACAGTGGTGGGAAACTATGGGGGGGAGGGATAGGGAGATGGGATTAATGGTAGTAAATATCTGTCTGGGGATTGGGAGACACCTCTTATCAACAAGGGTGCCTGAACGAAGCATATTTGTATACCTAACCCTTAACTGTACCCCACAATATAATAAAAAAATATTGATTATTAAAAAAAAGAAACAAACAAACAAAAATAAACAAAAGAACTTTGTCTTTTGTTCATTGCTGTCTCCCATACTCTTAGAATAGAGCCTGGAGTGTAGCATTCAATACATATTCCATGAGGAATGAAATGGACACATAACAGAAAACTGAAGAGCAGAGAAGGTAAATGAATCAATAGTTGCAGCATGAGTAGGTGGTAGTACTGGGTAAATCTAGGTCTAGTTCTTGCCACAGAAGTTAACACTGACACATCTTATTTGTTCACCTCTTCTAAAAAATGATTAATTTGTGAAAAACAAATGTTTTTATATTGTGACCATAAAACAACCAGCAAGTTTTTGAAAATTCACATATAAGTTCATTTTTTGTGATTGTAACATTTTTCTTTACAGTAATTAACCATGTGGGCTCAGAGGTTAGGCTACAGAATTTAATCTGGCTCTACCACTTAGTAGCTGCTCACCTTACGCAAGTCCCTGAATTGTTCTAGGTTCCTAATCTGTAACATGTAGTTAATAGAATTAATAGTGGCATAAAATTATAGGATTCTTATGCATATGAAGCTAATGTATGCTAAGCACTCAGAACAGTGCCTGATGACACATTCAGTAAAAGATGGTGGTGGTGATTACATCCAGACCTAGTTCTCTAATTGTTCATGTGTTACAAGGCATGCCTACAAGTTGTCACCACAGTAATTTACAAGAAATTTCATTAAAAATATTGTGCCCATATAGTAAATTACTTCATAGATTTTTATGATTTAAAGATGTTGATGTTCTCAAATGATTTTTTTATATCACTTGCTCAAGATATTTTATATCACACTATTTCCTTTGGCCCCTTCCTCTCATCATTCAGTCAAGCACTGAAATAATAGCAAGAACAAAATACTTATATCTGGAGACATGTAATGAAAGTAGACAGAATGCCAAATGTAGATTAGCTCAAGCAGAAGTAATAATGCAGGTTAGCACAAGAGAAGACTTAACATAGGTAGATGCTATATTCTTTTTAATGACAATGCTCCCTTCCTTTCTATTCTTACTTAATTAGCAGGTAGAAAGAGCAGGAGAAAGAGCTGGTTTGCCAATCTACATGTTTTTTCCACATATGTGGCACCTGCAATCAGCATAATCATTTGGAGATTGTAATATGCTGGCAAAGAAAACCAAAACAGGCCACTTACATAAATCAATTTATTATTCCATTAATAAATATATGCAAACTATAAGCACTGAGGAAGATGAATAGAACATACACAAGATAAAACAAAGTTTACATATTGCTGTGGACGGAATTGTGTTCCTCCAAAATTTATTTGTGAAAGCTCTAACTGACAATGTGACTTGTATCTGAAGATAGTAGGGCTTTCAGGTGGTAATTAAGGTAAAGCGAGGTCATAAGTGTGGGGTCCTGATACAAAAAGACCGGTGCCCTTATAAGAAGAGGAAGTGAAGTTCTTTCCCTTTTCTGTCATGTGAGAACCTGGTGAGGAGAAAGCCATCTGCAAGCCAGAAAAATAGCCCTTACCTTCTGGCCATGTCGGTCCTCTGATTTAGGACTTTCAGTCTCCAGAACTATAAGAAAATACATTTCTGTTGTTGAAACCCCCTAGTCTATAATTTTTTCTTATGGCTGCCCAAGCTGACTAATGTACACACTGATTACAGAAGAAACAAAAATAACTCAAAGTTGAGAAGCAAATTGTAATTGACAGTCTCAGAGAAATTAAAAAGATATATTGCATACATTAAAAACCTATCATTCAAAAGAAGCAATCACTTTAAGAAAGGGTTTATAGAAATTATAACTATGAATAAAGCAAGATTAATGTAAGTACTAAAAGAAAAAAGCAAAGCTATATCCCTCAATGTAGAGGAAAGACTAAAAACAATTGAACATATAAAGGAACAAAATTAGAGACAGAAGATGAATTCAAGGTCGTTGCTACGGTGTCTGAAGGTTTTTGTCCCCCCCAAAATTCCTATGGTGAAATCCTAATCCTCAAGGTGATAGTATTAGGAGGTGGAGCCTTTAGGAGGTGATTAAATCATGAGAACAGAGCCCCCATGACTGGAATTAGAACTTTTATTAAAAAGCCTATGGAAAATTAGCTAGCCCCTTCTACCATGAGGACACAGGGAGAAGGCATCATCTATCAACAAGTAGTTGGCCCTCACCAGACACCATATCTGCCAGCACCTTGATTTTGAACTTTCTAGTTTCCAGAATTGTGAGGAATAAACTTCAGTTGTTTACAAGCTACTCAGTTTATGTATTTTGTTATGTCAGTCAGAATAGACTATGACAGTTAACATTCATATCTATACTTTTCAGAAAAAGAGAAGACAGATGAGAGGAAGAGTATAAAGAGACAGCTCGAACTGTTTCATGGCTAAATAAAGATAGCGGTCTTCAGAATGAAAGATACCACAAAGAGCAAAGGAAACTTGATACACTTAAATAGTTCTGGTTACATTTCAAAACAAGAATAAGAGAAGATCCTACAAACATATAGGACTTTCCTCTTCCCAACCTGCAAGAAAAGTCAGTTAGCATTTTCTTATCAGCGAGACTGAATTCTGAAAGACAATGGAAAATGTGTTCAACATTCAAAAAATGATTTTGAAAACCAAATTCTCTGAACAATGGCAATATTAATCAAATATGAAGACAAAATGAAGCTATTTCCGACATGTAAGAATTCAGAATATATATATACGTCCATGCTTTTTCTTCTCTCTCTCTCTCTCTCTCTCTATTTTTTGAGTCTGTCTCAATCTGTCACCCAGGCTGGAGTGCCACCCAGTGTCAACCTGCTGGACTTCTTCAGCGATCCTTCCGCCTCAGCCTTCCTAGTAGGTCACATTTAAGAAAAGAGAACCCTGTAGTTCTTCATGATGCATTTCAGGCATCAAAATTTTGCTAGAAGTAAAGAATTACATATTTTTCATAAACCAAATCAAAATATTGAGTCAATCATTGTTATATAATTATAATATTATAAATTTTATTTATTGAAATCACTTTCCAGTACGGCTCTACCATAAAATTTAATGGCAATTATAGCTAATAAATATTTTAATATCTGAAATCATTAATCAGATAGGATTTGGGATATGGAGGGAGATGGGAAGGAAGTTAATGGATGCTACTATCTTCATCATTCATTATGTGAAGTCAAGAGATAACAGTTTGAAATAAGGCTTAGCTTTTACTAATTATATTTTTAATTAAAAAGTAGCAGGAAGTGAAAGGAGTAGAGAGCACTAGTTCTTACCTTACATCATGGAGAAACAGTAAATTTTTCTTAGAAGTGACTTATTATGATATATACAAATATACAATTTATATTACCAGAAGAACTACGAACAGAGATGGTCTAAAATAGTTATGTGTAAGAAAGGGAACTGAGTTTATGAATTAAATTTTTATTTCTCTGTCCATATATGAAGATTATAAAGTTGCATTTGTGAGGTTTACTGAGATTTGTTTCATTAATATTACTTTATATCTAAGTGCATTCTTACTATCATGCTAGAAGTCTTGAAATGCATATGATTTTTTTCTATGAAGGTTTCTATGATTTCTAGCTTTCTTTTTCTCCAAATATGAAACCTCCCACTGTTTTTTTTAATGATTCTTCATATGCAAATAATTTATTATGTGCTAGAATTTTTCCTGGGATCCACACAACTAGTAAAAATGTGTTTTCTCCTATGGAGAAAATTGCAAAGAAGAGAATAATTAGAGTAGACATGATGCAATTTTGCACATTTGTGTTTCCTGAGTGAAAACAATTCAACATTTATGACATGTAGGCAATATATGTCCATATCCAGGCCGGATGAGGTGGGGATCAGGTTGCATTTCTATCTTTGAATCTCACTTGACTTTTATAGTTGCTGTTTATGTATGTAGAATTTATGGCCTAATAACATAAAAATGCAAGATAATAACTATATGAATTATAAGCTTTCTAGCAAAAGATTGTGTTTAGAATATAACTCATAAATGTAACATAAGAGTAATTCTATTGAGTGAACCTTTGTTTAAAAAAAAGCCATTTTCAGCCTTTGAGGTAATAGTAACATATATTTACGCATTTGTAAATAGAAAAAAAGGTTATCCCTATGAATCCTTAGTCTATGGCCTCACTAGAAAATCACATTCTTAGGAAAAAAAAAAAAAGCCAATAAAAATTCTACAAGATTTTGGATTTTTTTAGTTATGTTACACATCTCTCATAGTGAAAACACTAAAATAAAAATATTTGCACTATTATTTTACAAATTATACATGAGAAAAATCTCTTAAAATATAACCAACATTCAAAATCTAAAACATTATTTTTGATTTAGATTAAAGCTTTAAGTAGTCAGGTAAACAAACATAAATTTATACAACTTATGGAAAATGGCATATAGCTGTTAATTTTTTTCAGTGATATTTCTCTTTCCTCGTATTTCCCCTTAAAGAAATGATTTTAATTATCAGCAGTGCTTTGATGCACCTGACTCAATTTGCATTCCTTTTCCTGAAGACCTTTATGATATTATATTACCATCACAAGGTTAGAAGTTTATGCACCTGTTGACTTTCTAACTTAAAAATGAGAATAAACACTGCAATTCCATTTGGAAATTGTATAGATTATTCAGAGGTGATTCAGAATGACAGTTTTATTTTGCTTTAGAAAAAACAAGCATAGAAAACTAGCACTCGTGCCGGGCTCAGTGGCTCAGCCTGTAATCCCGCGTTTTGGGAGGCTGAGGTGAGTGGATTGCCTGAGCCCACAGGTTCGAGACCCGCCTGGGCAACTTGGGGAGACCGCATCTCTACAATAAATCAAAAATTAGCTGGGCATGGTAGTGCACGCCTGTAGTTCCGGCTACTTGGAAGGCTGAGGCGGAAGGATCACCGGAGCCCAGCAGGTCGAGGCTGCAGTGGCCAGGTGCGGCCACTGCACTCCAGTGTGGGCAACAGAGTGAGACTCCAACTCAAAAAAAAAAAGAAAAAGAAAAGAAAACTAGCACTCGTGATTGTCTTCTTATTTTGTTGAAGGGATAAAATTAATAATTTTTATTACTTAAGTATATCATTTAGTTTGTATAGCTAAAATTAATTCTACAGAACTAAAGCAAATTGAATGAGGACTAGCTATCAGATAATATTAAGGACTAGGTAGATAATACTTAGAAATTACTATCAATTTTGGTCATGTAATAATGCTATGATAGTTATGTGCTTTTTAATGTTTTTATCTACTGAAGACACATACTAAAGCTTATATGAGTGAAATGATATGATGTCAGGATTTGCTTTAAAAGTCTCAAGAAAGAATGGAGAGAAGGGGATAGGAGAAAAAAATAAATGGTATAAAGCTGTTGGTTTTTGAAGGTCAGTGATGGCACATGCGGGTTCATTGCAGCATTTTACTTTTGTGTTTAAATTTTTTTCCAATAAAAATAAACTAAAAAATAGTATCAAAAAAATGGACAAATTAGGACCAAAGTACGACACCATCTGATTTATATTTTTATCACAGAACCACATTGTGTTCATAGTATTCTTAGATTATAAGCCTCTTGAGGATAAAGACTTTATCTTTTTTAAAAATAGACTTTATCATTCGGGCATGGTGGCTCACGCCTGTCATCCCAGCACTTTGGGAGGCCAAGGTGAGAGGATTGCCTGAGGCAACGGGTTCAAGACCAGCCTGGGCAATTTGGCGAGACCTCCTCTCTCCAATAAACAAAAAATTAGCCAAGCATGGTGGCGCATGCCTGTAATTCCAGCTACTTGGAAGGCTGAGGTGGAAGGAAAGCCTGAGTCCAGCAGGTCAAGGCTGCAGTGGCCATGAGCATGCCTCTGCATTCCAGCCTGGGTGACAGAGTGAGACTCCGACTCAAAAAGAAAAATAAATAAATAAAAACAGACTTTATCTTTTAGAGCAGTTTTAGGTTCGCAAGAAAATTGAGTAGATACAGAAGGACTTTATGTTTTACATCGTTTTTATATCTCTACGCCATAGTACATAACTAACATGCAGGAGATGTTGAATGAAATGCTTCTGGAATGTATAAGGCTAAATCAAGAAGTATAAGTAATTAAAACATTTTATTTCTATTTTATTATGGATGTTTAATCCTATATATATATCATTAAAAGCTTTCACTTGTTCTGTTCATTATAGAACCATGTTTTCTTACTAAATTTTGAGTAACTTTCAAAGGCCATCCTAGGCTTAGATATATTGCAATGCATTCATCTGTTTCATATTTTTAATTTCTAGCACCTTTTAGCATGATGCTTATAGGAGGTGGAAGAAGAATGTGGCTGTGGAGCTAATTTTCACAGTCACTGTATTAGTCGCTAATATGTTTAATATTCATCGGGTGCTGCTATGTCTATAAGAAATCAATAACATAAAATGTACAAAGACATGATGAAGAAAGTATTAATTCACTGCATCACTATTTAATCTGTTCCTCTGATTTTTTGGGGGGGGTGGGAGTCAGGTTTCCACTCTGTTGCCCAGCCTAGAATGCAGTGGCACAAATAAATCACCATGGCCTAGACCTGCTGGGTTCAGGGGATCCTTCCACCTCAGCCTCCCAAGTAACTGGAACTACAGGTGTGCACCATTATGCCAGACTACTCCTTTGATTTTTTTTTTTTTTTTTGTAGACCTGAGGTCTCACTATGTTGCGTAAGCTGTTCTCAAACTCCTGGGCTCAAGCAATCCTCCAGCCTCAGCCTCCCAAGATGAAGGTGCTGGGACTATAGACATGAGCCACCACCACACCCGGTCTGAAATGCTGTTTTTTTAAAAAAATGCTTATGGGTCAAGTGGAAAAAAAAAATCCTTCAGAAAAGAAAACTCATGAAACACTTCTAATGAACATTTTGTTCTATTCTGAGTTCTTTAAAAAAAAAAAATCTTTGGAAACAGAATAAAATTATGCTTATGTATGCATAATCATAAATAAATTTTAAATGTAAAGATAGAGAAGGACATTAATTTAGTAATGTTAAACAAATCAGTGTGCAGATTTTATTTAATTTGAAAAAAATAAATCTTTTTCAAAATGTAAACTCAAGCTGAGTGTGGCAGCATGTGCCTCTAATCTCATCTATTCAGTTCCAGCCTGGTCAACATAGTGAGACACTATCTCAATTTTTTTTAAACAAGTAAACTCACTAAAGAAATATAATCTGCTTTTTATTTTTATTTTACCATTTATAACTTTTCTTGTCTTTATTTCTCATTCTGATTTTTCCATACACTATATCCTAAGAAGAATCAGCAGTTTAAAAGTTTTTAAAATATTCCATTCTTAATAGTTAACATTACTTCAATTAGACATACAGTTATACTTCATGAAAATGTAGGCAATAAGATAAAATATTTGGAAGGTTTACAGTTTTCCAAATTTTCAAAGCTATCTAAAATATTATATGTATACAAAATTAGAGGCAATGGAGAGTATGTAGTGCCTGCGTATGAGCTTGTAAGAACACAATAGACTGAGAAAAGGAAAGAGCTGGTAAGAGATTTAAAAAGGAGGTTAAGTAGATCTGGCAGATTTAAGAGAGCTAAAGGGGGTACCTCTTTGATACTATTCATTACTCAGTCACCTGGCTAGTAGATAGAATTCAGTTATTGAGAAAAAAACACATATCATGTAAGTTTGGTTTTTTATATTATGCTATACTAATTTAAGTATTCTCCAATCATGACACTTAAACGTTTATTTCAGTGAGCTACTTTTTTTCACTTTTAATGTGATGCTATTATGAATTATATTATTTTGTAGATCAGGAAGACACATGGATAGAAAAATGAAGGAAGAAAATCTTCTATGAAAAGATCTTGATATGATTTCAATCTTCTTAAATGTGTTAAGACTTATTTTTGTGGCCTAACCCACGATTCATCCTGGAGAATGTTCCGTGTTCCCTTGAAAATAACATGTATTCTGCTACTGTTAGACGGAATGTTTTGTATATGTCTGTTTTGTCAGTTTGGTCTCGAGTGTAATTCAAGTTCAATGTTTCCTTATTAGTTTTTTGTCTGGATAATCTGTCCATTGTTGAAAGTGGATGTTTAAGTCTCCCATTATTATTGCATGGCAGTAATCTGTTTCTCTCTTCAGATCTATTAATATTTGCTTTATATACTTAGGTACGCTGATGTTAGGTACATATTTATAATTTTTATATCTTCTTGATGAATTGATACCTTTATCAATACATAATGACCTTCACTGCCCTGTTTTACAACTTTTAACTTAAAGTCTACTTTATCTGGTATAATTATAGTTATTGATGCTCTGTTTTGGTTTCTGTTGGCATGGAATATCTTTTTCCCTCCTTTCACTTTCAATTTAAATGTGATCTTATAGTAAAGTGAGTCTCTTGTAGGCAGCATATACCTGGATCCTGTTTTATTTTTTCAAAATTCCATTCAGCACTCCCCCTTATGTCTTTTGACTGGAGAATTTAAACCATTTACATTCAAGGTCATTATCAATATGTCACTGGAGCCCCTAAGCACTCTATTCATCCTCATCCATTACCTGACCGGTGTGACATTGGTAAGATGAAGTTCTGGCATTATTTCAGCTAGTTCCTAAAAATGGTATTCAGGTCAAATATAGAAGTGGGGTGGGGCAGTCACTGTTCAAAATTCAGACCACTCTTACCACCACAGAAAATAAATTGGCCAGCAAACAAGTGATTGTCTCTGCCATGCAAAGCCTTCTTAGAAACTCTCTCTTTATTCCTCTGGCTACCTGAAAATCCCACTTTACAGAATAAGACTATAGGAAATATAAACTTTCCCCAGTGTTACGTATCTAAAGATATGAAGAGAAACCTAAACAGTCTGACAGAAGTATCCAAGGTTCTTTTAATCACGCTAGCAAATTCCTGATACCAAAACCTGACAATAATAATGATAACAAAATTTTAAAAACTTATAGACTAATTTCATTTACACAATAACATGCAACATTTTAAATAGCACTTAGTGAGTAATATACTGCAGAGTTCTAGAAATGAAGACATGAGAGTAACACCATTCTTGGCAAATTCTCCCTAACACCAATGAAAAAACCACATGATTAATACAGGAGAAACCATATTGTGCAATGATACACATTTATCTTGGTCCAGACTACTTGGTACAATGGTTGAGAGAAAAATATCAAAGATTTCTGGACTTGAAGCCAGAAAGAGCTTCAAAGGAGTCTCTCTCAAAGGACCAAATCTTTCAGTAGCTTTACTTTTTGTAAAACAAAACAAAAAAAAACCACCTATCTTCAGTAGAATAAAAGAAGAAAGACAATAAGGCAAACAAAAACAAAATTAAGAGTTAGACCTTCCAAATCGCTGGCTACTATAGTTAGGAAAATTCTAAATTTTTCTAATATGTCTTGATTTCATGAGCTCTTCCTTTATTCTTTCAAAAATTAAATTATCTCTTTTAAAGCTAATTTGAATTGAGTTTCTGTCACTGGCACCCCAGACTCTCAAATAAATGCCAAGTGAGATTTCTTCTGAGAATGAGAGAATGACACAATATTGGAAAATATGTCAATATAACCTTTATCTTAATAGATAAAGAGTGTTTATTAGAAATACTCACATATTTAAAAATTAACCAGTCTTGATTTTAAAAACAATTTTTATGAAATAAGTATAAAAGTATAATTCCTAATCATGACTAAAAATGGCTATCCCAAATCCATAGTCAGTATCCTACTTATTATTCTAACTATAGGTACAATCCCATTAAAGTCAGTAATAATATAAATTTGCTCACTGTTAGCTTTATTAATTGTATAAAGATTATTTTTTATGAAAATTATAGCAAATACATTTAGACTAGTAAGTGAATTAAGGAGTATAAAAGTTAAAACATAATAGCCATACAGTGAATATAATAAAACTATGAGTATAACTGGAATTTTGTAGATCTGATTTAATGAAAATGGCAAGAGTTTTTTACAGAATACTTGAGTATGTGAAGTGCCATGATATATTGCTCAATGGGATTCTTCAATATTGAAAAGACATAAATTGTCTAAAAATATTACAAATAAAATGCACTTTCCCCAGTTTCCCCAGTTTCCCCAGCACTATTTATTGAAGAGGGTGCCCTTTCCCCAATGTATGCTCAGCACAAAAGCTCAAAACAAAATCTCAGCAGCATGTCTTGCTAATGAACCAAATGAATTGCTAAACGTGTTTTTTTTGAAGATTAAAATTCTAAGATAAAGATAAATAAATATTGAATATACATTAAAAGCACATAACTTAATGTGTTAAAAATGTGTCCGATTATCAGAATATAACAAAAAGAAAAATAGAACTAAGAATATGATGACCATAGAATTTATAAATTGGTTGAAAAATTGTATTGTTCAATAACTGATGTTGGTTAATTCTGGAAAAAAACTGTATATTATGTTCCTAATTCAAATCTTATATAAAAGCAAGATAAAAATTTTAAAGCAAGGAAACATAGTATAAGAATAAAATAGATGAGGATTTACCATTGAACATACACACACACACACACACACACACACACACACACACACAAACCTACAAAGGAAGACATTGATAGATATGAATAAATTTAAAAACTGAAAAGTATACTTTTGTCAAACAAAACTAGAAAATTAACACGTGACAAATCTTGAAAAAATATTTAGACCTCAAATAGCATAAGGGTTAAAACATTTAATTAAATTACTACAAAATTAAGAAGACAAAATAATATGAAAAAATTATACAAAAAGATAAGTTATCTCCTTCAAATTACAAATATCCAAATAATATACAAAAATTGTTTAACTTCACTAGAAATCAAATGAATGCAATTGCATACACACACACACACACACACACACATACACACAAATTAAGATGCCCTTTAAAAATATTTGACAAAGTTTTGTTCTGTGTTGTTTTTAAAGCATATTATCAGATGTTGAAAGTTGAGTTTCTCAAAAACTATTATTGTAAGGTGAGAAGCCACTCAAGTGTTTGAAGTTGGGGGGAATGGGACTGGCTAGATTACTTTAGAAGATTTCTCAGCTTCCATATGGAGAATCAATTTATGCAGATATCCTCATGGAGAACTTGTTGAACTAGCACAGGTAAGTAATGATGGCAAATTTTGTCGAAGATGAGATGCTACAGTTGGTGTTGGACAGGAGTGAAGAAACTAAGAGATTTTGTAGGAGTCAGAATCAATAGGACCACTAACTGAGAAGCAAGAGACAAAGACAGCTCCCAAATACGAGCTCTGACACTGGCAGAGGATTAAGAGAGAATAATAAATTCAGTTTTTAAAATGCTGGTGAGGTAACTGTCAAAATTAACTATTTAAAAATCTTAAAAGAACTCATCAATTTGAGCTTTCATTAAAAATGTATCAAATAAAATCTATAATTTAATATTTTAGAGTAAAAGGTATAAGAAACATTTTTAAATAGATTATAGGAAAAAGTATTTAAAATCTATAATATAAAACTTCCCATTTGAATGTGATATTATGAGTCTTTTGTCAGAATAATATTTTAAAAGACAAAAAGATAAATTGAGTTACAAACAAAGTCAGTCATATTAAAGATGAGTTCTATTTTGAGTTCCATAGACCGCAGGTAGAGGCCCCAAACATTCATGAATATAGCTTATAATGAAGATGACATCTTAAATATATCAAGAAAAGAAGAATTATACAAATAGTGTTGGAACAACTCAGTGGTACCTAAAAAAAAAAAGTAGCATTCACAATTTATACAATATACTTGAATAAATTCATTTATATTAAAATATAAAACTTACAATTATAAAAATATCAGAAGACATGGGATCAACCCTTCAAAACTTTGAATGGAAAAAACTTTTATAATATTTTATTTAAAATGTAAAAATTAAAGACCACTAGCAAACTCAAAGGACAATGACAAACTGGAGGAAATATTTTAAGTTCACATTACAGAAAAATAAATTGACTTATACATAAAGAGCGCCTAGAAACTGATAAAATGAACCCAAAAGAAAAATGAGGAAAATATATGAATAGACAGCCTACAAAACAGAAAACACAAATAGTGTTTTCAATCTCACTTATAAGAGAAGTTTTAAAAAAATACCCTGAATATTCTACTATTCACCTATCAGATTACTTTCAGGTGGCATAGGGAGACTAGATGGAGGCAGAACCTTGGTTGACGGAGAATTTCAGTGTTTACCTAGTTTTTAAAATACGGTTTTGGAACCATCTGGCTTAATCCCCAAATAAAAAGCATTCCTTACTTTAAAAGCACTCTCTTCCTAGATGTCAAATATCATGATTTAAAGATTAATTACACAGTTCTCTAAAAATACATTTTAAAGGAGGTTAAATACTTTAAATGTTTATGATTGGTGATTTTTGTAGAAGAGCACTGACAGTACTTTTGAACGAAACCACCATCAAATAATCAATATGTGTAAGATATTCAAAAGAAAGTAAATTATGAATTTGAGTAGACCAAATAAATGTCCACTTTCACAGATGCACTGAAAAGCGTTGGGTATTATTTCTCTTTCAATAAAATGAAGCAAGAAAATAGAGAATACACTATGACAATTTCTACTGGGAAAATTGCATTTGGGAAGCCCTTTTCTATTTTATCATTTCAAGACTACAAAAAGGTGGTAGCTCTAGCATGCTATTTTTGTCAATGATAGAAAATAACTATACCAATGATATATTAGGTTATCTTCTGATAATGACTTTTTAAGAAGCCCTGAGGTTATTACTTAAATAGAAAAGTAAATGATATTTAGTCTGAATTCTGAAGGGAGACCCAGAATAAAACACATTATTTTAATCAATGTTAAATAGTGAGATGCAATCTATTTCTATTAGCCTCAGGTTCCTTCCCATCTCTCTTCCATCTACATAAACAAAAGAATATAACTGCATTATACATCTTTTTTTTAATAGCAATTTAAATTTCCAAGAGGTATTTAAACCAAACACTCATTAAACGGGTTTATTTTTTTAATTCTCCAAAGGTAGAGAAAATGAGGATGAGAAATAGATTTTTTTTGTAAGGGGTAATAATTACTCTTATTTCTAAATGAATTTTTATTTATTAGAGAATCTCATTCTTATTTCCAAATGAATTTTTCAGTGATTCATTCAGTACTTGTGTTAAAAGAATATTTAAAAAAGAAATGTTAAGTAACAAGGAAGAGTCTTCTTTGAACATTCCACTTCAGATATACTTTCACCTTGTTTATATCTCTTTTTCTGCTATATATTTCTTCATAGCACTTACTGTTAACTTCAATTGTCCTATAGTTATTCATGTATCTCTTACCTATATGGATGGAGTTCCCATTGCCTAGCACAGTGATTGACATTTAGTAAAACATTTGTTGAGTTCAATTATCATTACTACATATTTGTATAAGCTACCATAGAAATACTTTCAATCTGAAACTTTGATGGAGTTCTTTCTATGTTCAGAGACTAATCTGAGCACTATCAATACATGCACAAAGGAAAAAATACATTTCAAACTTCTGGGTTTATCCCAGCAACATAAAGATAGATCAGAACACAAGAAGACCAATAACATATGCTATGCTGCAATATAAGAAAAAGAAAAGAGATGGAGAAATGGTAATAACTTAGCAAAAGAGAAGAGAGCAAACCTAAGTGTTTGCAGAGAGAAATGCAAAAGAGGAGAAAAATTCAAGTTAAAGATTCAAGTAAAACTAGAGGAACTGATTTCATCTGTTTAAGAAGCAGTTAGGCCTGAGAGTCCTTGGTCCTACATCCTTATTCATTAAAAAGTTGGAAAATATCTTGCCTAAAAAATTTCAACCAAAGAAACTCTATACTCAGGGATCCCATTTCAGAGCAAGGCAAAGGTGAGGTGCCAGACTACAGACCAAAAGAGAAAGTAACATTCTACAAAAAAATAGTAGCTCCCCTCCTTCCCCCACCAAGCCTTCTTCTAATCAGCTCTGGGACACCAGAAACTAGACTTATATTCCTGGAAGTTCTTGTTTAGAAGCTCATTCCATGCAGACAGAAAAGACCTATGAACATTAACATTCGGGATGTCCCAATTAAAATGGTGGATTTTTCTTGAACTACCAAATCACAAAAACACCTCCCATGCATGAAGTGTCTTGTTCTTAGACATGAATGGTGAGTCAATAATCCCTACCATCAAAGGAAAGCCTTTCACATAAACAATGGAAACCAAAACCGATGAACAAATGAAAAAAACAACTCAGGAGAAGTGGACATGATACTAGCAGAAAAATACTTCAAAGATTCCATAATTGATCACAAGTACAAAACTATAAACCTCCTAAAAGATAACACAGGAGAAAATCTAGATGACCTATGATTTGATGATGGCTTTTTGGATACAATACCAAAAGCACAAACCATGGAAGAAATGAATAATCTAGATTTCATTAAACTAAAATTTCCTGTCTGCAAAAGGCACTGTCAGAGAATAAAAAGAGAAGCACAGACTAGGAGAAATATTTTCAAAAGACATATTTGGTAAAGGACTATTTTGACTACTATCCAAAATATACAAAGAATTCTTAAAACCCTACAAAGAAAATAACCCGATTTTAAAATTGGTCAAAGAGGCACACCTCAACAGCAAGGGTACCTGCATAATGAACACTTGTATACCTAACTTTGAATTGTACTCCACATCATTTAAAAAATTTTTTTGTCTGAAATTACAACACATCAAAAAAAAAAAAAAATTGGCCGAAGGTCTTAATAGACATTTCACCAAAGAAGATATATAGATGGAACACAGTCATATGAAAAGATGTTCCCATTATATGTCATCAGGAAAACACAAAGTAATACAACAGTGAGATGCTACTACACACCTGTTAGAATGGCCAAAACCCACCAAATACTCTTGAGGATGTGGATCATGAGTGAGACTACCAAAAGGCAAAAACACTTTGGAAGACAGTTTGGTGGTTATTTACAAAACTAAACATACTCATATCATGCAATCCAGCAATCACGTTTCTGGGTATTTACCCGAAGGAGTTGAAAACCTGAACATGGATATATATAGCAGCTTTATTCATAATTTCCAACACTTAGAAGCAACTGAGCTGTCTGTCAGTAGGTGAATGGATACACTGTGGTACATCTAGAGTATTAATTATTCAGTGCTAAAAAGAAATGAGCTATCAAGCCAAGACCAGATACGGAGGAAACTTAAATGCATATTACTAAGTAAAAGAAAGCAAATTGAAAGGTTACATACTGTAGATTCCAACAAAAAGTCATTCGAGAAAAGGCAGCCCTACTGAGACCGTAAAAAAAGATCGGTGTTTGCCAGGACTTAAGGGAAAGGAGGGACGATGAATAGATCCAACACACTGGACTTTTTAAGGCAGTGAAAATACTCTGATACTATAATAGTAGACATGTCATTATAAATTTGTCCAAACTCATAGAATATGCAATACCAAAGCTGGGCATGGTGCCTCACCCCTGTAATCCCAGTACTTTGGGAGGCTGAGGCGAGAGAATTGCCTGAGTCTAGGGTTCGAGACCAGCCTGGGCAACTTGGCACATCTTTACAGTAAATCAAAAAATTAGCTGGGAGTGGTGACATGTACCTGTAGTTCCAGCTACTTGGAAAGCTGAGGCAGAAGGCTCACCTGAGCCCAGTAGGTCCAGTCTGCAATGGTGGTGAGAGTGTGGTGACATTGAGAAATTGATTCAAAAAAAAAAAAAAAAAAGAATGTGCAACACAAGGAGTGAACCCTAAAGTAAACTATGGACTTTGGGTCTCTGGGTGTTAATGAGGTTTTTCAGTTATAACAAATGCGCCACTCTGGTCAGGAGTACTGATAACAAAGGAGGCAATGCATGTGTGAGGGTAGGGGGTGTAAGGGAAATCTCCATACCTTCTGCTTATCTTTGATGTAGATCTAAGAACTGCTCTTAAATTTAAAGAATGGTTTTTAAAATTTTATGATTAGTATTCTATAATAAATAAAAGAAAGTGTTGTATCCATGCAATATAGATAGGAATACTATGAAGAAAAAACTCAGGAAATAATTTTTGAAATCTAAATATATACTTGTTAAAATTAAAATGCTAATTTAATTAGTTTAGTTCAGAGAGTGGAACTATATGATACAAAAAAGAATGGACTATATAGCAGAGAAAATGAAAAAAATATCGGAAAGTCGATAAAATAGATCCAACATTTGACTAGTATACATTCTTGAAAGAGAAGACAAGAAAAATGTGAGGAACTACTCAAAAAAATTATACAAAGTACACACAAGACCTTCATTGAAAAATATGCAATGCTTCTATTAAAATATTTGAAAGATGCTAATGAACTTTTACCATGTGCATTTATAAAACCATTTAGCTTTGTAACTATTCCAATTATCCTCAAGTTAACCTGTACATTCAACATAATTCCAATAAAAATCCACTTGTAGATTTTTTAGGAAGTCAACATGATTAATCAAAAGTATATATGGGAAAATAAAAGTGTGTGAAGAGCTTATGTCAATTTCAATCTTTTAAAAAAGAGCAGAGGAAATGGGGAGGCTCATCAAATCACCATTAAAATATATTTAAAACCACAGTAGCATAGCTGTTTGGTCAGTAACAAGTTGAGCAATAACATAGGCTAGAAAGCTTAGGAAGTTATCAATATGAAGAAGAATTGCTATATTATATTTCAAACAAATTGGAATGCCCAGGAATTTATCATATTTTGCCATTTATATATTTAAAATATATGTGCCTAAATGGCAAGATAATTAAAAAATTAAGTAAAGATGTGTAAGAGTATTTTCTTATCTAGGGTTGGGGAACATCTAAATAAACCCCAAAAGTAAAACCCATAAGAGGAAAATTTGATAAATTTTAATACACTAAAATTCAGTATTTTTATTCATTAAAGGACAATGTAGATGAAATTAACCAATAGAAAATAGTCAGGGAGAAATTACTTGCAATGCCTTAAAGGAATCATTATCTAGAATAAAAAAATTAATCTCACAAATAAAAAACAAAAATACTGAGCATTTAATAGAAACAATGTGCAAAGGATGTAAAAAGACCATTCACAAAAGAGAAATAAACATAAAACAAGATGCTCAACCTCACCAATTTCTTCGGGGCAATTTAGTTCATCTTTTTTTTTCCTTAAGTGAGCTTGGTAATTTATGTTTTTCAAGGAATTCATTCATTTCATCCAAGTTGTGGCGTTTATTGGCCATAATTGTTTTTAATGTGTCCTTTTTATTATTTACCTAATACTGTAATGTTTATTATTTACATGTTTGTAGAATCTGTAGCAATGAACCCTTACTATTTCTTGTTATGTAATTTGAATATTTTCTAATTTATTTCTGGTCAGTCTGGCTGAACATTTATCAACATTATTGATCTTCTCAAAGAACCAGATTTCCATTTTATTGATGTCTCTAGTGTTTCTTTGTTTTCCCTTTCATTTTTTTTTTAAAAGCAGGATTTATTGAGAAGACAGAGAAGCTCCCACAGGAGGGGAACTGAGGGGGTTGCCCCATTTCATTTCATGTCTTTATTTTATTTTTATTATTTACTTTCTTCTGCTTACATTGAGTTTAATTTGTTCTTATTTTCTAATACAAATATTTCCATAATTCAAGTAAAACAACAATACATAGCATTGAGTAAATTTTGAAAAATTTAAGAACTATAATCAGTAACATTAACTATCAGACATACATAGCTGAATAAACTCATATTTTCCCTTTGTATTTGCACAATCTCAATGGAAATATGCTTCATCTTTTAATTAGCAATATTTATATTTAGTATGCATTGTTTTTATTCTCTTTTATATTTAGTATGCATTGTTTTTATTCTCTTTTGTTAACGTTCTCATGACTAATGCATCATAATTAGTGACATCAGTGAGGCAAAGTAATTGAGGAAGTTATGCTAATGCAATGGCTTTATTGGGAGGATTTTACTGGCAAAGAAAGATGTAAAGAACAATTTAGTGGCAACAGTAACTCATTATTTTGTTCCTTATTTTTCTTTATTTTTAACTTGAACTAGACAGGCCTTTATCCCACAAATAAAAGACAATGTGAAGATAGTGATTTATTCTTAATGAATAAGAAAACACTGAAGGAAGTAAAGCTTTATAAAATAATTATATTTTCTTGATTTTATGTAACAAGATAAAAATGAAAAAAATTATAACTACTGTCTTCAAAAGGATTTAATATGCATTAATTCAGTTTAAATACATGATAGCAAAGATTTTTAAATTTTTTATGTGTTCAACTATATCTGAGACAGTTCCCCTGCTTTTTGCTGGATTGACTAACTCCGACTTTGTGGTACTTACAAGCAATGGCACCTGGGACTAACAGGGAAGCCATAAAGGTGGTGTCTCTATCCATTCCTTAGTCCTATTGAACGGCAGCCCTCAGGAAGGACTCTGCAGGTATAACTTACGTTATAGAGAAAAAAAAATTTTTTTCAACTGTTAAAAACATTCCTTCTCTAGACAAAAGAAGACATTAATTATACACCAGTTTTTGTAGAAGAGAAACAAACCACCATTGTTTTCTTTTTAGCTGTATGTTGATAAGGTCTGATATTCTCATTCTTCATTTTTATTATTCATCTTGGGAGGGTCCTCCCTACTACTCTCTAGCTAAAACCTCCCCACCTTTCAAGGCATTTCAAGAACCATATACTATCAGCAAATTTTACCTCCTATAAAGGAAAAACCATCTATATTACCATCTATACCACAAATCTTGTAATTATCCAAGATAACTCTCACATTCTATAATTTTTTACTGTAATTTTTCATATGCTATGTCTTCTTTCTGCATCCTTACGGTAAGGTTTTTGAGAAATTTTCCTCTGGAGATGAGGGACTGTCTCTCCAAATCCACCCTCAGACAGCCTTCTCCTCTCTTACTACTCAGACCTCTGTTTCCTCATGGTCCCTATTCTCAGCCTTCACTTTTCACTGTGAAAGAAACAATCACAAAAATGCCAGATTGGAGAATAAGAAGATTATGATTTTTATAGTATGACCAAATCGATGGCAGAAGCCATTTTTACACATATAACAATGCTAATTGTTTAATGTTTTAATTGTTACACATGTAACACCATTAACTGCAAAGGTAAGCCACCTCTAGTCTTTACTTTTAATTCTATGAGCACAAAAAAATAGCTTCCATATCTGCCCCTAACTTTTCATGTTCTTTTTTGGGGATGTGTGTATATATACTTACAGAGTATAATAGGTACTACAAACGTCCTGTTCTCCTGTCTGGAACTTCTGTGGTTGTTTCATTTACAGTGAAAAGCAAAGACTGAGACATAACAGTCCATTATTTAAGTCATGACTTTGGCTACTCTAATTAAAAGGCATCATTACATACTAGTTCATTGAACATCTTCCAACTTTTCCAAATTGTGAATAACCATAAATGAAACATTTTTTTAAAATATGTTATTTTCATAATATGAAAATATAGCTTTAAATATTAATGTTTTCTAATTTATTTGATTGAAAAACCCTTTCTTTTCTTGAGGAAGGATCTCACTCTGTTGTCCAGGTTGGAGTGCAGAGGTATAAACATGGCTCACCACAGCCTTGACTTTCTGGGCTCAGGTGATCCTTCGGCCTCATCCTCCCCAGTAGCTGGGACTACAGGCGCACACCACTACAGCTGGCTTCAAAACAACAACAACAAAAACGAGGTCTTACTATGTTGCCTAGGCTGGTCTGGAATTCCTGGGCTCAAGTGACCCTCCTGCCTTGGTCTCCCAAAGTGCTGAGATTACAGGTGTTAAGTCACTGCACCCAATTGAAAAATCACTAACAAAGCAATTAACTCATGACTGAGAAAATTCTGTTAATTAAAGATGAAAATAAATAATGACCAAAAATATAAAATGTGCATTGATATATATAAAGGTAACCTATATCAACAATTTTATGATATGCAAAAAATGTCAGTACATTAAAATAATGGTGTAAAAGACTCATGTTGCCAAACTTAGTGTTTTCATTTTTATCTTCTAGCAAATTATTTAAAATTACACAGCTTTTTATTCTTGAACATCAGTAACAATCTGAAAATAATTTTTATTAATAGTGTATCTAATTATTTGATCAAGTTTTAAGCAAAATTAGTATTCTTTATAGTATGGTTTATTAACAAGGCCAATTGCAGTATTCACCTTTTGTTAGGTTACAACTCAATGAAGCACTAAATTATTCTTGTTTTAGCAGGAAGTCATTTAATCATACTTTTTTATTTTGTGGTCAAAAAAATCATGATTGCCTGCTGTGTTTGTCAGACACTAAAGTTCTGATGGGTACAAAGACAAACATTTCTATAGTGAAAGCTTGTTTGAATTTTTTTAAACATCTAGTTGAAAAATTACAAACCTCAAGTAATATGTTTTAAGCCAGCTAAGTTTTACTTTGAATTTAGCTGTGTTCAGACAATTGTACTTAGTAAGCATTTAAATATTATCATCATGTGCTATAATTTCAGATAAAATGCATATTAGAAATTCAGCAGGTGACCATAAGGGGCAGTATCCCATTGTTACAAGAGCAACTTCTTATTATGCTATTACTAAATACAAAAACTCTAAAGAGATCATTTTACCATCACTGAAGGGTATTCAACCAGGTAACACTGATTGTTCAAATCCTGCCTGAAAGACAGATCTTTGTCTAAAGAAGTCTATCGTCTTTCTGAGAATATAACCAGACTATATGCATACTTATAAGTTTGAATAAAATGCATTGTTATAGATCACTATTTTACACAGTATATTCCTTCTGATAAAATGTTTAAAGGTTATATCTAATCAAAGAAAACTACAAAAAGGAAGTGGTTTGCCCTAAATGTTAATGGTGATTATGTGTGTGTGTCTATATGCGTGTGGATAGATAGATAGATAGATAGATAGATAGACAGACAGACAGGGAGACAGATATTTGTTATCACAAAATAATTTTGACCCTGTGAAGGGTGAATAGCAGGTTCTATGAATTGAAATTTTAAAATATAAAATATTTTCTATTAAATAAATCAATGGTAAATCTATTAGTCAAAAGGAAAAAAGGTAAGATAGGCTGGAAAAAATTAGAGTGATCGTTGAATAATTTTAGATGTTTTCTTCATTAAAAAGGTGATTATTAATATACTTCCTTAGTAACCATGCACAATAACTGACTTTTTGTGGGTTAACTATGAATCAGTGAATTTTGCTAGGAATAGAGTTGTTGTAAATAAATATTTTATTCTTCTTTTAAAATATGGGAAAGTTACCCTTAGAAAGTTATAAAATATACTGCTTACTCCCAGGCACAAGCAGATTGTAATTAAAATGTACTCTAATTTCTTGAATATACATAATGTTTGATATAAGATGTCAGCTTAAACACAGACTATAACACCATATGCTACCTAATCTTGATTGAAATGACCAAAGGATTTGAAACAGGGAAGACTGAGTTACTCTGGTAATTAGAAAAACATATCACCCAAATATTTCAAGAAATACTATGCTCTATGTAGGGCAGTTGGGATCATATGGGAGGAAACAGTCACTTCAAATATCCATTTTTGAGAAAGTGGGTTCAAATGTGTTAGAGTTTCACTACCATAAATTGAATTTATATGTGGCTTTCATTTATTTTGTGATTGTTACCTAATCTGATAGACAAAAACTTCATAAAATTAAGAGTCAATGTCTTTTTTATATTGCCAGTACCTAGTTCAGTATTGAACTAATACAGGAATGAATGAGTGAGTTAATAAACTCCATTGACACTTTCTGAATTTGAAAAGTAATCGTTGGAAATAAGAGTAAGATCTGAGGAAGATCTGCTGCCAAGTATGTGAACTACACCAGGAAGCAGTTGTCCTGAGATACCCAAGCAAATATAGGCAATCCAAATACCAGAGCATTAGGCAACTGGACAAGATGATACCAATTGGTTCTATTCCTTCATGAAATAGACTGTAAAACCAAGAAGCAGGGAAAGCACAAGCACAATGAGTATCTAGGTTGTAAACCAGGCTACATTGAAATCAAGACACAGAAAAACGGCGAGGTAGACGCGGCTTTGCCAAAAACTGATTGTTGGTTTGTTTTCAAAAATTCTGACTGCAGAGAGAAATAGATATGCTTGGCTGTGCTACCCCTCCCCAGTCCCTATTACTCTCAAAGTGTGATATCACTGAGCTTCTGTTGAGCAGAATTCCACCATAACATCTGGAAGATTCATTATCTATCCACCTTCAGTGATTTTTAAGCATTTTAAAGCTGATCCATTTGAAATTGTTAATATATTGGCCTTTTTACACTGAAAAAAAGTGAAAGTTTCATTTAGTTCAATCTAATACTTACTCCAAATAACTACTGCCTCATTCAAATTTGAGTAAAAACAGGAAGAAAAACATCAACATCTCTTTTAAAGAAATGTGAACTATGGAAAAGAATACGAACAAGGGGAAATAGAAACATTTTAAATAAAACCCAATACACAAACCTTAAAGATACAAACACATGTGTGCTCGCGCGCACGCGCGCGCACACACACACACACACACA
>CAUYQG010160241.1:0-26892 GCA_963574415.1 Tarsius wallacei | reverse complement strand
CTTGAAAAATCAAATTAAGCCGGGCTCGGTGGCTCAGCCTGTACTGCCACACCTTGGGAGGCTGAGGTGAGTGGATTGCCTGAGCCCGCAGGTTCGAGACCCTCCTGGGCAACTTGTCGAGACCTCATCTCTACAATAAATTAAAAAATTAGCCGGGCGTTGTAGCGCGCGCCTGTAGTTCCAGCTACTCGGAAGGCTGAGGCGGAAGGATCGCCGGAGCCCAGCAGGTTGAGGCTGCGGGGGCTGGGAGCGGCCACTGCACTCCAGTCTGGGCGACAGAGTGAGACTCCAATTCAAAAAAAAAAAAAAAGCAGAACATATTCTCTTGTTATGAAAAGATGATCTCTGAAGCTTATGAGTCCTTTTTGAATTGCAGCTTTTATTTTTGAGCTGTTGACCGTTCCTCTAACCAACTTGTGGGCGCTCCTTGCCTCGATAAGGATGACTTCAATATCTTCACCTGCAGTATTAATATGAAATGCTACATGAGGTACGTCACTTAAGAGAAGACTGGGCGCTCACTCCAGGGGGCATTCGTCCACTAATAAAAGCTCATTGGTTGCAAGTTTTAAACCAGCTGCAACTTTAACAGATCTCTGCCTTGTCTGCCAAGAAATCATGCAAGTCTTTGCCAAATTCCTTGGTGAAATCCAGATCTATTTCTTAGGAAATGCATCTGATCTGCCCATGTGCTTGCCTTCACATGAAAGGGAATGAGACAAGTTTGGCCTGGCTTCAGGGACTTGTATTAGCTCATGATGGCCATCCCTTCTCCACCTTGGAAGCACTCACAAGTCGTCTGCAGCATTGCTCATTCTAGACATGGTTTCCCTGAGATTCACACCTTCTGTATTTTCTAGAATCAATACCTCCTCTGGCCTCTAATATTTCTAGGATTATCTGCAGTACTTCTGGGACTACACCAGTACTATCTTTTTGGTGTCACATCGGCAAATCAGTCCCATCTTCCAAGATGCGCTTGGACTTGAATTCATTCCAAAGAGCTGGGTTCTCTAACACGGTCACTCAGATTTATCTAGAACTTTAATTGTCATTTATTCACATGTGATCTGTTGTTCCAGCTTGAGGACCATTCCCCTCGATTAAAGAAAAACATGGCATTTATCAGCGGAGATGCTCTTGGCTGAAATGAACAGAAATTCCAACCCAAACTGCCCGAAAGAGTTAAGGGATGTTTAGCTTTCAGAAGTAGATCGGGCTTCAGGATTTGCTTGTTTGTGATTCAAAAGTATCATCCTGGCTGCTTGTCCTTTATGTCTTTTCAGTCCATGGCTTATAACATCAACATCACCAAGAGGATGATTCTGCTTCTAGTCGTAAGACGGCTGCGCAGTGGTCTCAGTTCACGCTTTCTTGTTCGTGTTCACGCTGGAGAGAGAAGAGACAGAGGATAGAGAAAAAGAGGGAACGAGAGAGAGAGAGAGAGAGAGAGAGAAAGAGAGAGAGAGAGAGAGAGAGATGGGGAGAGAGAGAGAGAGAGAGAGAGCTTTCCCCAAGAGAGTGCTGGGCTTCTCCAGGATGTGGGTGCACCCTCCTGCAGCAATCTCCTCCCCATGTCGCAGTGGTCCCTCTGAGTTAAACTCTTAGGGACCCATCCATGGAACTTGGAGAATGCACGGATATCTCCTAAAATAAAGCTGTTGTAAGGAGTGAAGGGAAGTGGGATAAACCCTGGGTGGGAGACCAAGCCTGTTCACTTCTGGAAATAAAGGAGAAAGAAAGAGATTCTATTTGTTTTCACTTTTGATCTGTCCATCTTTTGTTCATCTTTTGATGTTGCGCCAGTGTCCCCAAGCTGTGCTGGAACTTTCTGACTATTTGATCTTCCCCAAACATCGTCAGAAAATCTTTTATCAACTGCTGCATGTAGAGAAGCCTCAACTTGCTCTAGTTTTTATCTTTTAGTCACTGTTCTTTCAGAGTCGAGCTGTAAGTTTGCATTTTTCATTAGTTATGCTCCTCTCTTTCAATCTTTATTCGCGGTCATTTAAAAATGTGTACCTACACCTTCTCCTTTGTAGACGAATTAATAATAATATTTGCCCCAAAAGGCTAATGACTTTCTCAGGGTCTTTGAAACTAGTTCGCAACAAACATGGGATTAGCACACAAGTTTCTTCCATTCTCGACCCTGACTGTTTTCAGGAGTTACTGGTTCATTTTGGTGGGCCTTCATGGAGGAGGCTCCTTCCTCCTTGTCCACTCCGCACCAAACCTCTGCCTTTGTGAGAGGTTCCCTGGCCTTCAAAACCGCTGCCTTTCCATGCAGAGTGGGGCTGGGGAGAGGTGTCCAGAGCTACACTTCCCTCTGATGGTTCCCCAGGGGCAAAATTCAGCCCCCACACTTTATGATGCTTTGGAAACACAACGAATCTTTGGCTCAGTTGAATTTCGTTTCTATCACTTACTTTAGCAACTCGGAGAGGTTCCTTTTTTTCATTTGAAAACCAAAGACATAATATTGCTTATCTGAAACCATATTGGAAAAAGAGTCAAATATGATTAAAATATATAGAAGATTTTGCGCATAAAATAAACAGCCAGTAAATGATAGCACTTAGGTAGTAATTTTTATGGCTGCTGTTTCTACCTTTTACATGTTATGTTGGAAACATTTGCCAGTTTCCCTGAGGGCATCGAACGACTCCCCAATTTTCCTGCCTGTATTGATAATGTTTCCTGCTCCTAGACCGTCCTGCCCTGCCATAGATACTACTAAAATCAGCTTCATTTTTTCAAGAACCTCTCTCGAACCTTCAAGCATTGTGTCATGACTGAAGGTGCTGTCACTAGTTCCTCACCCACGTTTAATTTCCTATAATACTTTTTATCTTTTTGTGTTTAATTTAATCATGCCATTCTGTATAAGTTATATTAAGTTGGCATAAATATCTCATGAATGTGAAGTTGAGAGGGGCAAATAAATTCCTTTGTTTTGAGGCAGTAAAGACAACTGAAAGAAGTTTTATCTTGAAAACAATGTAGAGATAACACAGATCTTTTTTAAACCACTCTCTTAAAAGATTTTACCAAAAAGGTATGGAAACACATGTTAGAGGAAGCCTTAGATTAAGCATACATCTACATAAATTAAGGTGAGCTCCCTTTCTTGCAGTCTATGAAATTAATTTTAATCGAACGAAGACTCTGGTCACCCAAATTTGGATTGAAATCCAGGTTTAGATGCAAGTGGAAAATAATTCTGATTAGTGCAGCAGTAATCAATAGGACTTGAGAGCTGATTCCCAGATGTGAGAGCTTTTGAATCTGTGACTTTAAAAAGGTCATCTTTTGGCAGAAGACACAGCAAAGAAGGCTTGGTGGGAGTGCTCCAAGAAGCTTGGCCATGGCTGTGAATCTCACCTAAGTCTCCTCATCACTCCAGAGAGCACAGATTGCATTTCTAGGACCCACCCAGATGGAAAGAAAGATTTATTAAAACAATCTCTCCTCACTGCCAAGAGGTGGAAAATGCATTCAACAAAGTGACAGGAAGTTGACTCAAGAAAGAAGCCTGACGGTGCAATTCCAGGTAGTGGGAAAGTATCGCTCGTTACAGAGCTGGTGTTTTTCCAACTGGCCCCTACGACACCAAGGGGGATGGGTCATGAGAGCGCGGACCTGGCTGGAAAGCCGGCCAGTATGAATTAAACCCAGACAGTATTCAAGGGTGGCCAGAGCCAAACTGTGATATCTCTCCTCTCCACCCTAATATTGGAATCCTCCTTCTCTCCTAGAAACATCCTTATCTTGTCCAAGGAGCCTCACCCAGACATGTCCACTTCATGATTCGTATGCTTTCTACCCATTACCACCCAGGAAAATCTGGCTGTTCTGTGTCTTTTTCCTTCACGGCACTTAGAGGCATCTTGTTAGATAATCGCCTAGATCAAGAAGTTTTAGGAAAGATTTATTTGCTCCCAATGATTTATTGAACATGTTAACAACCAAAAAGGTTATGCATTGTATCAGGCCTGTTAATATCCCCATAATTCATGTCTGTGTTTTTGTTCAACCTATTGATAGCTCAGCTTCTTCCAAAAAGTATCAGAAGACGCTTTCTGCAGTACACACAGAGCTATCGGGTGGTATCACGATCACATATTGATTCTCAGTTGCTGAGATGTATAACAAGCTTTGGTCCCTAGGTATCTCCAGCATTATGAGAAGCTCTTGGGAGGGATATTTAGGTCCAAATGCCTCTGGAAACCCCCTTTGTTCCCCACATAAACCTCCCCACAAAAGTTTTCTGCTACACTTGCAAGGAATAGTGACAAGGATTACAATTTTCTGAGCACATACAAAATGCTGGATACACATTATCTTACTTGAAAAATCTCTAGATCTTGATAATTATAGAAATAACTTTAAAGAGATTATTTTTCCAAGAGCAATTCATCAGAGAGTGATTGACATAACCTGAGGTGATATTAGTTTCTATACAAATCTCAAGTTCATGTTCATCCTATTAGAGACCACCCAGGAGAATTTTGTGTGAATTATACCCTCATAGTGACACAACTTTATCAATAAGGCATCAATAGTCCAAGAAAAGCCTTCAGCTGACCATCAGATAGTTCCAGTATCCCCGCCTTAGTCATGAAGGTACCATTTGCAAGATGCCTCTGTAAGTCACCTGGGAGTAGCAGCAGCTTCTTGTGGTTGGGACTGAAGGTCAGGACAAGAATAAATAGTCGCAAGCAGAGGAAGTTGCAGCAATGACTTCCAAACACTCTGGGATTACCTCCAGATGGACAGGGAATTCAATAGAATAGGAAAGTGTTGTTTAGAAGACAGAGATGAACTGGGTGCAGTGGCTCACGCTAATAATCCTGGCACTTTGGGAGGCTGAGGTGAGAGGATTGCCTGAGCCCAGGGGTTTGAGATCAGCCTGGGCAACTTGGTAAGCCCTCATCTCTACAATAAATCAAGCAATTAGCTGGGTGTTGTGGCAGATGCCTGTAGTTCCAGCTATTTGGAAGGCTGAGGCCGAAGGATCCCCTGAGCGTAGAACTGACTCCAACCTAGGTGACAGAGTGAGACTCTGACTCAAAAAAAAAAAAAAAAAAAAAGAGAAGAGTTGCTCAGAATAGTAATATAAAATTAAACAGGGTGGGGAGTATCTTAATACTCAGCCTTTGTTCACTGAAATTCCCTTCTTAATAACAGTGGATAGGATCAGCTTCCTGAGACAAGAGACCCCAAAGAGATCTCTGGCCCCTTTCCTACCATGTAGGGGTACAGCAAGAAGATGGCTGCCTGTGAACCACCAAACGGGGTTTCACCCAACACTGAGTCTGTGGAGTCCCAGTCTTGGACTTCCCAGCCTCCAGGACTGTGAGAAGTAGATCTTTGTTGTTTAAGCTGCCCGGTCTATGAAACTTTTGTTACAACAGCCCAAATGGACTAAGGCAAAAGCAAGGCAAAACATGAGCTTCAGGACATAAGAAGTCGCTCAAGCCACGGCCCAGGGTGGGCGATAAACCCAGGCCTTTGCTTCAAGTCTCCTCTTCTCCCTTTTGCTCTAATGTGCACCCTGGAGATTCAGGCATCGTAAGCAGACGTCACAGCTCCTTCCTCCCCCCCACCCCCATTCCCTCAAGAGAAGACTCAACAGTTTCTCGATCTTTCCAAGCCAAAAGTAGAAATTTTATTCCAGACCCTGAGTTGTCCAACCTGGCTGATACCCTCAGCAAAACTGTGTTTATGACCTGACATATCCTCTTATCGATATCCCTGTGTCGATGTGAAGGCTGCCGCGGCACCACGCATGGGGCCACCCGGGAAGGAAGAACGAACTCAGGCTGCGTATAACCTTGCTTTCTGACCCAGCACCCGGGAGAAAGGACAGCCTGAGCACACCATAGGCGCAAGGAGGAACACGTTAGCAATGTCACCCACCATGCTGTGCGCTTCAGAGGAGGAAACGGGTCAGGCCACCGCAGAGATGGAGGCGAGGTCAAGACGCTTTAACCAGCTGAGCTGCGGCCAGAGGGGACAGCAATGAAACGCGGACAGGGACCCCGAGCCCTGGGGGCAACAGCGCTCTCACCCAAACCCCAGCCCGACTCCGGATGGGGACTTGGCTCTCGAGCAGCCGTGCCAGGAGGAAGGTGAAGGGGGTCAAGCGCTGAACGGAGTGGAGTGAGGATGCTGCCGCCGAGCAAGAGGCGGGAATGGTGCCCGGCTGCAGGGCACGTGCCCACAGTGGGGGAAGCCAAGGCAGCTTTGACGCAAAGCTGGAGGAAGGCAAAATTGCCTCGTGTGGTGCTCGGCACATAGTCAGTATTCAATATCGTATGTTTATGCTCTTAGAGCACACAGCCAAAAAGTTAAGCCCCACGAACCACAGACGAGCTCAGAAACACTGCACACGGGAAACTGTCGAGGTGGCCAGCCACGATCTTACACAGGTGTGCAGTTTGTGTGAATATGCAGAACATGTGTTTTGAGTCAGGGTCTTGGGTTGTTGCCCAGGCTGGAGTGCTCCTCACAATCACAGCTCACCGCAGCCTCGACCTTCTGGGTTCAGTCGATCCTCCCACCTCAGCCTCCTGAGTAGCTGGGACTACAGGCACACACTACCACGCCTGGCCAATTTTTTGATATTTCATGGAGACAAAGTCTCACTATGTTGCCCAGGCTGGTCTCGACCCCCTAGCCTCAAGCGATCCTCTTCTCGGTCTCCCAAAGCACTGAGATTATAGGTATGAACCTCTGGGCCCAACCAAGGTGCATAACTTGCAAAGCCAGTTATCTGTGCTCTGCTAAAGTGCTCTGCTGATGTCCGAGCCTGTGAGCTAGCAGAGTCGGTAAAGGTTGTTACTAACCCACCGGCTGAAATACATCAAACGCCATCTGCGCTGAGCTGAACAGCTTGTCAGAGATTCCAGTGATCACTGTCATTCCTGAACGATGCAGCAAAAAATCTCGCTTCTCTTTCCTGGTTAACTGGAAATGCTGCTACTTCTGAGAATTTTCCATTGATCCTCCAGGAAATAAAAACGTGAAACAAGTCTCTCCCTTCGGCTCCTGTGTGGTCACAGTGCCCCACGGGACCTTGTGTTGCAGTGTGCCTTCCAAAGCGGGAAGTCCCTTCCCTAGCACGTATATTTGTATGTCTTTCAAGTTTCCTGCTTAGAGAAATTGTCTTTTTTTTGCCTCAACAGTCCCCACCGAAAGCTGAAGATGCTAAAACACAACTTGTTTGTTCAGCATCCTTTTGCCAAGAGATGTCAACTGGCTGGGAGCAAAGCCCGTCTTATTTGCGTGTGCCCTAGCCTCGGGCAGAGAGGCTGACACAGACACTTGGTAAGTGGAGCTGAACCGACCAGACCTCCTCCTTCTGCTCCTCCTAAGAACATGGAATTTCAGCACCCCCAGATCCACCTGCCCACCTGAACTACCTTCTCGTTTCCCGCTTATACTTTTTCCCTGACTTTAAAGACCAGTTTCCTTTTTTAAAAAGCATAAAAGCAGTGAACGAACTAAACCAGACACTTAACCACCTGTGAAATTTCCGTCAAGTCAACCAGTTCAGTAACTTTAACAGCCAAATTCATCACCAGCAGCTGGACCTTTGTAAAAAAAAAAAAGTAGTTAAAATGTGATACCTGATGTGGGTTGGACCTATGAGAACCTGAGACCACAGCGTGTGAAGAACACACTGAACCCCGACCGCTGGTGGGGCCTCTCCGACCAGCGTCACAGGAGCTGAACATGGGAGGCTCTGGTGGGTTGACCAGTTGACCCCCAAATCCAGCCAGACTGACATTTGTTTGAGTATTTCAAGTCTCCCCCAGATGAAGCACTTGTTCCTGAAAGGCTCATGAAATCATAGAACGTAATTGTTAAAACAAACTTGAATGATCTTTCTTGGTCTCTTTTATCACAGAGTTAAAGGTACCATCAGAGTGGAAAGACTATTTCTTTCTATTTTTTTTTTTTTTTTTTTTTTGAGTTGGAGTCTCACTCTGCCACCCAGTCTGGAGTACTGTGGCATGCTCATGGCCACCACAGCTCAACCTGCTGGGCTCCGGCAATCCTTCCGCCTCAGCCTTATAAGTAGCCGGAACAACAGACGTGTGATACCGCACCTGGCTAACTTTTTTTTTTTTTAATTTATTGTAGAGATGAGGTCTCGCCAAGTTGCCAGGGCTGGTCTCGAACCCGTGGTCTCAGGCAATCCACTCACCTCGGCCTCCCAAAGTGCTAGGATGACAGGCTGAGCCACCAAGCCCAGCCGGCTATTTCATCTCAGCGACTGCCTCCACCATGGCTATCACAGTTGCTGTCTACTTTGTTGTCTTTGGTGGGTAAAGCCACTCTCAAAACTGTGCAAACATCTGGCACCTGCATAGATCAAGCAGAAACGTTCCTGTTGACACACAGCCAGCAGCCTGTTCTCCCTTCCGGCCACATCGAGCAAACCCTGGTGGCCTTCTCTATGCCTCACAGGGCTCTGCGAAGCATGATTGCTTTATTTTTTGTTTTTTCATTTTGGAACCGTAGGGTTCATGTGAGATTTGCTACACAAGCAATTGCATGACGGTGAAGTCTGGGCTACTGATGAGCCCTCCCGCCCTGGTGGGAATGGCACCCAGGGGGCGGTTCGATGTCCGTTCTCCTGTCCATCCCTCCCTCCCTTAGCAGTGCCCAGCGCCTGAAGTTCCTGTCCTTGTTCCCGTGTGTGCCCAACGTTTGGTGCCCACTTATGAGTGAGCACATGTAGTGCTCAGATTTTGCTTCTGTGCTGGTTCGCTAGAATGATGGTCTTCAGCTGCATCCATGTTGCTGCAAAGAACATGATTTTATCCTTCAGTGGCTGCGCAGCATTCCATCATGTGTGTGTACCACGTTTTCTTTATCCAGTCCACCTTCCATGGGCATCTGGGTGGGATCCATGTTTTTACTGTTGTGGATAGTGCTGAAATAAGTATACAAGTGCAGGTGTCTTTTTGTAGGGTGATTTGTGTTCCTTTGGCTGTATTTCCAGGAGTGGGATGGCTGGTCGAGTGGTAGCTCTATTTGTAGTTCTTTGAGAAATCTCCAAACTGCTTTCCACAAAGACTGAACTAGCTTACTTTCCTACCAACAGTAGAAGCATTCCATTTTCTCCCCAGCTTCACCAACACCCATTCTACTTTTTAACAGTAGCCATCTTGACTGACATGAGATGCTATTTTATTGTGGTTTTGATTTTCATTTCTCCGATGATTAGTGGTGCTGAGCAGCTCTTCATGTTTGTGGAAAGCTTCTGTGTCTTCCTTTGAGAAGTGTCTGTTCATGTCCCTTGCCCACTTTTGAATGGGGCTACTTGTTTTTTTTTTTTTTTCCTGTTGATTCGACCAAACACGACTTGAAAGTGTGGTTCTTCAAACGCCGCTGTGAACTTACCTTCTAGCCTCCGTTTGAACACACTCAGAGGTGGACAGTCACTTCACAAAGTTGCTCAATTCAACATCTTTACGCAGTTTTGACGATCACAAAAAAGATGCACGCTATTGTGGAGAAATCTCATTTCCTGTAGTTTCCGTTCTGTTGTTATAATCACAATCTCGGGGTCACTTGTGGTCACCATGAGTGCTTTTAAAATCTGCCCTGTGAGCCCTGCATCCACGTGCCTCCCTGTGCTGGAGGGCAGACTCAGCCCGACCGCAGCATAGAGGGTGCCCACAGCGGTGACCGCTTCAAGGCAAGGGAGGCAGAAGTGGCTGATTCTGGGCTGATCACATCCTTTCCCGGAATGCATGCAGATGCTGGTGAAATTATGTTCCTCCTTTCCACTAGAAGCCAGGCGTCTTGCCATGTGGACAAAATCTGTCTCCCTAGGAAAGAATGAGGACGGAAAGCAAAGAGGAGAGAGAGACTCGTCTGCTGGTGTGAGTGCTGGTTCCAGTCCTTTGTGTTTGGGTTTAGAGTTCCTGCTTCGATGTCTGTGACTTCACCTGGATATTCTTCTCACAGATGCAGACATCAATTTGAAACAAAAGTCTCCCGACTAATAATGAGAGCAACTATCTCAATGTTGCACATGACGTCCCTTAAAGTGACTGAACTGTCAGTTCCATGTTTAACAATGCAAGTGGACATTAAAAAAAAGAATGAATTCAGTCAAACAACATGAATAAACCTGGAGTTCAGATGCTAAGTGAAATAAGCCAGACTCAGAAAGACAGATACTGCACGATCTCACCCTAATGTGGACCCTAAGAAGCCCAGAGCCCCAAGCGGGATAGTAACCACTGAGGAAGGGTGGCGAGGGGGAGATGGATAAGGCTGGTCGACTGGAACCAAGTCTCAGTCCGATGGGAGCAATGAGGTCTGGTGTTCTATCACACAGTAGGCGGATTACAGCTAACAGTCGGTATTGTCCATTTCAAAACATCTGGAAGAGAGGATTCTGAATGTTCTCACCACAAAGAAATGATACATGTTTCAGGTGACGTATTTGCTAATGACCCCGATTTGATCATTAAACAGCGCATACGTGGAATGAAACATCACCTTGTGCCCCATAAGTAGGCACAATTACTATGTGTCTGTTAAAAGTAAAATAAAATACAACAGGTCAAGTCAAATAAAGATTAAAATGCAGATGAACACTCTGCTGCACTTGGACCTCTGTTAAGCTCATGGCCTCACTTGCCTGCTTTTGTGCAATCCAAACTGCGTCTCCTCAGCCCTGATGAATCTGAGAGATCCTTGGCACAAAGGGCCTGTTTCCCCCGACTTCATTCTGATGACACGGCTCATTTGACTTGGCTGCAGCGCGGCAACCGGGGAAAGCCTCTCCACTCGCATGCCTGCTGATCACATGTGGTCGACGGACCTTTTATTCAAAGGAAGGAAAGCATGCATGTATCACTTATTGTTTAGTCTGCAACAGGCCAACGGCGGCCATTGCAGAACCTACAATTTCCTGCATCCTCGACATCCCCAAAGGACAATGCCTCAATGTCACTTTTGACTTTGCGCGAACAAACTTTTGCTACTAGGAAGCCCTGATGTGCCTCGACCAAGTGACTCTAGAATCTTCTATCCCTTGATTTCTCCAGCTTTTTAGGGACTCCTTTACCCTTCCTGAGATCTTGGGAGCTTATGAGAAAAATTCTAGGTTTCCCTGTTGTAATCTGGATGATACTATGACTTTTCCAGTTCAAATATGTTAATAGGCCTATGGGCTAATCCAGTGTTTATTTCTAAATTCTCTCTCAGGAAACGTCCATTCCCTGGCCCGTCTTATCACAAGACTCACAGAGAGACTACAATCTTGCCTTAGCTCCGATTCCAGTGTTCCCACTTTCAACTGAAAACTGGAAGAGTTCCTTCATTGAGGGAAATATTTTTAATGTCCCAGACCTATAGAGGCTAGCAAGCATTCCCAATTTATTCCCATGAGAAAAGGGGACCCAATAAAGACACTCAGGACAGCCATTGTTGGGAACTGTTTTCACTCCAGGTAACCACATGGCTTCCTCCTTGCTGGTGCTTGTCTAGAGGCACCTTGTTCTTGCGAGGCTGAATTTCTGTGGCTTCTATCCTGCAGGCTACACATCAAACAAGAAGAAAGACGTCAGATTTGGTGTGCATCACACCTGTGAGTTACAGGGGGTGTGTGTCCGAGTGGTCTGCCAGAGAATGGAATGAGGAGCGTTGAACAGGAATGAACACAGAATATCTAATGCCAGTTCTGGAAGGTTCTGTCCGTAAGAATGGAGCAAAGCCGAGCCAGGAGAAGGACTGCGATGGACTGTCCAGTGAGGCAAGAGAAGAATGCATCGCCCTGAACAGCTAGAGGAGACACTGGTCTGTAGAGGAGGAAGTTCCCCCCGGAACACGCACTTCTGGGATGTGAAGAGGGTGAGAACAGAAACGGAAGGATACCCAGTGTCCCGCTTTCTGTGGCGTGTGCAGGATCCTGCTGGGAAAAACTTAGAAACTGGCATGTCAGGAAGTCAGGTCTGTCACACAAACACGTTCCTGGAAAAAGGGGAACAAAGAATCAGGGCAGTCGCTGAGGGAGGGATGTGAGGTGAAGGCGTAGGCTTACTTGATGTTTCCAGATAGATATGTAGAGCACAAGTGTGTGCTGCTGAGAGATCCGCTGATGGGAGAAATTGGTGGTGAGGAACCGCAGGAGATATCGCAGGGGCTTTCCTGAGGAAGGAACAGACAGAGCGCTGCCGAGGCTGGCCCAAAGCAAACTGCAGCTGCAGAGAAATCGAAGAGTTCAGATACAAATACGGGAAGGCTGGCCTATTTGGCGACAAGGAAGACAAATGATTTTCCACCTGTCTGCTTTCATGTTCTCGGTGAAGTGTGAGCATCCTCTGAGAGGCGAGGTGGGCGGGACGGAGAATAAGGAGACCGCTGGAACGGTGTGAGGACGGGAGTGAGAGGAAGAGTGTTCCCGGCGGCCTACAGCAGGAGGGAACGGGTCAGTGGTGTGGACAGAACACAACTGGCTCTGGCACCGGTTCCGGGGTCCCAACTGCACCTGGGAAGGTGAGCAGGGCCCAGACCGTGCAGGCCACCGGGAGGATGTTGACCGTCCTCCACCAAGGCAGCAGCAGCCCAGTGAGGGGTTTTGAGCACCAAGGTGAAACGATCGTATGCACATTTTAAAGCAATCCCTCTGCCTTTGGGAAAGAAATGCCTTGGGAGGAGGCCCCGGTGAATGTAGAGACCAGCTGGGCATCCCTTGTGGGGGTCCGTGTGAGAGACGGTGTTAGAATCATCTCGAAGGTGATGACAAAATGGAGTGAGGTGGGCAGGCTTGAGGGACATTTCAGTGGAAACAGTGGTTTTTACTAGGCAAGACCTGGTTTTAAAAAACGGATCTATGCCTCATCAACAAGGGTACCTGCATAATCAACGTTTGGATACCTACCCCTGAATTGTACCCCATATCTTTATAATAAAAATAAATCAACTAAATAATTGAAAAAATAAAAATAAAAATGAAAAACTGCTCGAAGAGAGAGGACAGATAAAGATTCTTCCAAGGTCCTGGCCAGTGCATCTGAACGGTGATACTACCACTCACAGGAGTGGGAGCTACGTAAGTCTTGGTTCTAGGAGAGACAACTGTAATTTAACGTCACAAGTGTTCAGTTTTAGGGTCACTGTCGTGTTCAACAGTGGGATGCTGAGAGTCGTAGATCCGTGGGTCCAGAGAACAGGCGTGAAGTTCAGGCTGGAGCGGGCAAGAGCAGCGGTTCCGAAGGACCGTTTCGACAACGATGATGACATCGCCTAACACCGAGCGGCTGCGGCTTGCAAGTCACGGTGCCCAGCGCCTTACGTAGGCTGCCTCATGTCATCCTCGCCAAAGATAAGAAAGCCAGGTCCTGTTATGGATCCATCCACAGATAGAGAAAAGGAGACAGAGAAAGGCAAACTGACTAAGACTCAGAAATGGTGATGTTAGAACCGAAATGTGGCTGCAAATTGTTAGTGAAAACAGGGCATATATAGCTGAAAGAGAGACTGGGATACTCAATAAAACAGACTTTCCGAAGGAAGGACTTCTTTCTGGGCCACAGATGCTCTTACATATCCCTAATTGGTCGAGTTTCTAAATGCTGACTTTGTGCAAGTTTGCTCTGAATTTCTGTGTGTGTGTGTTTGCCATAACTCACTAGTATCTTTAGCTTTTTAAATAATGCATTGGCTTTTATTACAGAAGCCAAAAATGGTCACTGTAGACAAACTATCAAATTTAAATAAGCACAGAGAAGAATTAGACAATGTCCATATTTCTACCACCAAAATATTTTTTAAAGTGTTTGTATTTTTATGCATTCCTAACATGCAGGTGTTTGCAAACATATATATCCATTCTTGCGACAAGATGTATATAGCCAGCCTTTCTTGGTAATACCTTGCAAGCATCTTTCCATTATTAACACATCTGCTGGACCCCTTATTCAAGGAGTCAAGGAGGCTCTGTTCTCGTGACCATAGTGGACAGTGGGCCACCATCCCTCCTCTCTGTGTCCCAGAAGCATCTCCCTGTGGCCGGTGGGGAGGGTGTGACTGCACGTGTCAGGGAGAGGCTGGCATGTCACATCCAGCTCATACCCCACCTGCCTCTAGAAGTGATTCCCAGCGAGGTCCCGCGTCTCAGCTTTCTTTCTGATTCCCTCTGCAGTTTCATCCTTCCCTTCCCATGACCTCTGGCTCCTCTGTTCCAGTGTCACTGCTGATGGCTTGTAACGTTGGTGGCAAAGGAAGGAAGGCGTTTATTATTATTTTCCCTGGAGTCCTGCTTCGTCAAGGCGGGGATGTGTTGCTTTGTTTTCAGAATTGGTCTTAAGTATATTTTGTTGAATTCCCCAAAGTCCTCTAAGACACCCAGGACTGGAGAATGAAAAATGACTATTATTGTTACCCTCCCTTGCCCGGGGCCTGGGGCCCCACGCGCTCTGGCCTCCCATCCCCGCCGTGGTCTCCGCCGGCCGAGGGCCGAGGACAGTGTTTGCCCCTGCAGTGACTGCTGAGGCATGGCATGTGCAGTCGTGAAGACAGGAAATTCATAGGAGTTGCTTTGATTCACACGAGGGCATTCCCGCTTTGGCAAGATTAGAGCTGCATCATGACCATCAGAAAAGAATGGGGGTGGAGCCCAGCCAGTTCCGCCAAAACAAGCTGCGTCTTCAACACCAAACACTGACATTGTGGAGGAATCCAGGCAATGAGTCGATTTGTTTATTTTTCATACAGATGTTTGCCGTGCAGCCCCAGACGCCAGTGATTCCGACTGAATTTTATTTTATTTAAAACCTAAAATCAATCCATAAAGAATGATTAAATATTTATTGTGTACAAGACAATCTTCCAAGATCTATGGAAATACATGAAAGACAACTTGGTGTGGTAGAAAAAGCAACCAAACCAAGAAAATAATAATAATTAGAAGTCCAAAGACCTGCTTTTGCTCCTTAAAAGTAAGGGGATGACAGGCAAGTCAGTTCCCTCTCTAGCCTTTGTTTCCCTCCCTGCTTCTCACAGAACTCTTGGAAAAAGTGAATGGGACCACGTGTTAAAGAATTTTAGACACTGTGCTGTGCACACAAACGACAGTGACTGCCAATTATTTGAAAAATATTCTCCCTTGACCTCAAGGAAACTAGAGCCTACTTGGTGGAATCAGAGATAACAGATTCAAGAATGTAGCAACAACGTAAGAGTTAAACACTCCCAGACAGGGATTCAAGAGATGTTGCAAGACAATGCATGATTAATTGCCAAAGAGGAGAGGTTGGAGCAGAGAGAGAGAGCGCAGTGCGAGCTGGAACCATCAAGGGGGAGAGGAGGGGGCTGCCAAACCCCCACGCGGGCTCAACGGCCGCTTTCAGACCTTGAATCTGTTGAAGGTCGAGTTAGTGCAGGGGTGACAGGGACATTGCGCTTTAAGAGTGCACTTCTAGCACCCTGACAAGTAAGCATACACAACAAAAGAGATTCTTCACCATTTCAGACCTTCGAATACAAAAGTCGGAAAGGGAGATGGCGCCTCTCAATAGAAAAGAGAGCAAAGGCTCAGCCGGTAATCCCAGCACTTAGGGAGGCCAAGGTGAGAGATTACCCGAGACCAGGGCTTCGAGACCCGCCTGGGCAACTTGGGGAGACCTCATCTCTACAACAGATCAAAAAATCAGCCGGGCGTGGTAGCGCGCGCCTGTAGTTCCAGCTCCTTGGAAGGCTGAGGCGGAAGGATCGCCGGAGCCCGGCAGGTCCAGGCTGCGGTGGCCGGGAGCGGCCACTGCACTCCAGTCTGGGTGACAGTGAGACTCCAACTCAAAAAAAAAGAAAAGAGAGCAAAGAATTGGGGAACACCGAGTGTGAGTGTTGACTGCCCCTTTTTGTTGTGTTCCTGATCTTGAAATCCTGAGAGGCACACCAAGAACCAGCCAGAAAGCAAGACTTACCTCATGGGCTGTTAACTAGCAGAGGATGAGTTTTATAAGGGTGGTGGGGACAGCCAAAGAGAGGGAGCGGCCTGCCCTGTGCCATCACAGAGAGAGCCGGTGTTGAGCTTCGGATGAGCAAAGAGAAAGCCAGTTTACACGCCGTTTAATGGGTGTGTGGCGCGTCTGGAGGGACAGCAAAGAGTCAGGGTGGGCAGGGATGCCATAGGCCACACCAAATAGTACAGCCCTGACTAGAGTAAATTGTGCCAAAGCCCGGGAATTGCGTTAAAGCCATGGGAAGGTGGAGGCAGTAAGGAAGGTCTGCCGTGTACGCATGTGGGAGGTTGTTTATCTTGCAGGTTATGTGGTGTGTGAGCTGTTACTGTGGCACATTGGAGCTGGAAAATGAGGTCCACTAATGTGCAGTGTGTCTAACTGAATTTAGGGTTAAAGGCAGTGCTGAGCCAGCAGTCACTATTCCCGGCCATCTTCCATCTTGCTTTGGTGCTTCCTGTTCTCTGAAGCGTCCATCCGACTTTCCTCACTTATCTTCAGCCTTGTTGAAGAATCGAGTAACCCGGATTTGCAGATTAAGCTGTTTGTGTCCAGGGAGCATTTTAAAAAGTGGACTTCTGGTTTTCTAAGAATCATGAAGCCAAGTCAAGAACCTTTTGGATCTTGGGGTTAACAGAAATGTCACTGCTCTCCAAGCAGCAGTCTGAACTCCCAATTTTTGGTTGCCTTTGTTACACGGAATGACAAGCCCAGCCACTGCTGAGATAACGGAACAAAAGGACCCTGTGAAGCAGGACCTGCGGAACCCAGAGCCAGGGTGACCCAGGTGGCTCCTCCGACTCCTGCAGTTTTCCTCTTGCAATTTGTTTTTCTTTTAGTTAAAGGCTGCATTTCCTCTTGTGTGTATTTTCAGCAACTCTGTTAGTAAATAACGAGCAAGAAGAAGTTTCTATTCCAAGTCATGGACGTAATCCCTTAGAAGACAAGACACGTGAAGAAACGGATTCAGAAAAGATGATGTTGAGTCTGAGAACAGATAACCACCTTCACCCAAATCCAGCAAGCATGAATCTGGGAGCAAATATTAGGGTTTGTGCTGTTTATTGCAGAGTCCATTTCTAAGACAGTCTTCAACACGTTGCAAAAAAAAAAAAAATTAGCATATGTTAAGAAAAAATGGGAGGGAGAGCGTGTCACCCTGATGCCCACAGGTGCCCTGATCTGTCCAAGCAGGAGTCCCTTAATAATCCATGAGATGTGTTAAAATGTTTAAACCGAGGAGGAAATTCCCATCTGAGTCACATGCCTCTTCACTTCGCTTAACTTTTCCCTCTTCGGGGTTCTCGATGCAAAGCTGGTTATGCCAGAATACACAGAAAGCTAAAAAGGAACAGAATTCAGGGAGGCGATCACACCCACGTGCCCGGCGTCATCTTCTGTCCAAGGTGGGACGTGAACCAGCAGCGTACACACGGGATTTAGAACGTTCGGACCGTGCATCTTAGGGCACAGACTGGATGGCGACGGGGAAAGGAATGAACAGGCAAGAATCTCCATGCCCGTCGAGCACGCCACCACTGTCTAGCCCCACACGTTCAGTTTCAGGGGCGCCAGTGTGGGAATCACCCTGGACTGCCGACGTCTCCAAGGCAAGAGGGTGGTGCCTTCACGCTGAGGGACCCCGGGCCGAGGCTCCGTCTCCAGGCCATTGTGTTCAGGCCTCTGTCTTTCCACATGGACTTGTCTTAAGAGTCCTTATTTCTCTCTAAACGTGTCAGCCCAACATGCCCATCCCCGGACATGCCGCACATGCTGTTCAGGGATCTTGGACGTGGCGCGAGCACTGACCTCTCCACCTCCCACGAGCTGCAATCAACTATGTAGCGGTATCGGGGCAACTGCTTAATCTCTCTGTGCCTCTGTTTCTCTTCCACAATAAAAAAACATTATGAGAATAATAATAATAATAACGCCATTATGCGGGGCTACTGTGAGGATTACGTCTGCTGTTATGTATAAAGAGACCAGGACAGGGCCAGCAAGAAGCACGATTATCATTACCATTCCTGTCATTACTGTGGCTGGATGAAATGTTCTTAGAGGTGGAGTAATTGGGGCAACCAAACGCGTCTGCAAATAAACACTCTTCATAACTGACGAATCTGGAGCCCAGAGTAGGGGACAGTCAGTGCAGCTTCATCGTGCAGGCCGAGTAAACCCAGGATGCCTGGTCCACACTGCTGGTCCCGGGCCCGCTCCTTGTGAGCCTTCCTTGCTGGAAAACGCTGTGATGAGATGCTGCTGGCGAGCTCTAGACACTCATGGGCATCCTTGAATTGGAAGAGATCGGTGACACTTGGATACAGACAATGTTTACGAATCGTTTGCTCACTTGCGTGCCAGGTGTTTGAAGTGCGCAATCTGCCATCTCACCCAGCTCAGGACCACACGGGGAGCTGTGACCCGCGTGTCTCCCGGGACACCCCCAGAAAAGCGAGGGAGAGGCAGCCGGCCTATCACCGGAACCCTCTCGTTTGTTTCCTGTCATCTTTATCCTGTTATAAAAGACCTTGAAACGCCTGCCTTCCCTTGTATGGCATCACTGAAAGGGATGACCTGACAGTCCTTTGAGGAGAAGTCACCACCCAAAGATGTCAGCTCTGGAGGAGCAGGCCAGTACTGTGCTCGGAACTTGGCGTTCCCACCGCGGTTCACCCGCCTGTATGTTTTCTCGCAGGCTTCAAAGCCTCTAGCCTTTATGTTCTGTGACTTTTGTAAGCTTGTGTGCTGGGCTCTGACCTGCATATTCACCTTTCTTCGCCAAACTTAAGACTCTCTTTTGCTGTGTATGCTTATCGGTAAGCCAAACGCTGCCTCATCCAGGGAGAAGACGTTATTGGCAGGGTGTGTACCGATTCGATAGTCAAGTCAGCTTTTTCAAAAAAGGAACTTCAGTCAATATTTGCTCACTAGATATGTGAATCTACTCCTAAAAGAGCAAACTTTTGCCAGGGCTATCGATTTTACTTTCTTTATCTTTACGCTTTTCTTTTCATTCTGAACTTTTAGCCTTATTTTTTTTCACTGAGCAGTAGATCTAAGTTTAAAACAATGATTAATGCGGCAAATAAGAGACAGACGGATGGAGATATAGGAGGGAAATCGTCAGGTCACAACCTTAAGTGAGAGGCAACGATTTGAAAACAAGATATTAGATGGAAGTGGTTATTCGGTGGAATCTTTCTTTGACTGGTTTCGAGTTAACTCTGAGAAAAAAATTGGAACAGATAATTTAGAATCTCACCGAATTTATAGCTAATCATGTTTATAGCTTTAACATGAAAAGCTATAAAGTTCAGAAAGCTTAGTATAATAAGTCTTCCACATAGGATCCGTGGTTAGACATTCAAGTGGGTAATTAAGTAGGACTTGGAGATAATCAACCAGACATTAGAAACTATGTAAGTAAATCTGGATTAAATGACCTGTGGATGTTTACTCTTTTTTTTTTGAATTGGAGTCTCACTCCATCACCCAGGAGGGAGTGCAGTGGTATGATTGCAGCCACTGAAGCCTCAACCTCCTGGGCTCAGGAGATCCTTCTGCCTCAGTCTTCCGAGTAGCTGGAAACACAAGCCCATGCCATCACACCCGGCTAATTATTTTTTGATTTATTGTAGAGACGAAGTCTCACCGAGTTACCCAGGCTGGTCTCGAACCCCAGGGTCGAGGAAATCCTCTCACCTCAGCCTCCCAAAGTGCTGGGATGACAGGCGTGAGCCACGGCTCTTCTTACAAACAGAACAGCCCGCGTGTTGTAAGCCCTAGTCCCTTCTCTTTTCCTGCACCAGCACTCCTTTTTAAATGACAAAGTGGGTAAGGAACTGTATTCCGTAAAAAGGACTTCCCAGGCCATTCCGCCAGAACAGGAAAGACACAGCAGTACAGGACTCAAGCTCAGCCTGAAGCTTACTGTGAGACGGGGCCGATGCAGCACGCACTCGGAGGGCTCTTGGGGCTCCTTCGGCTCCAGGGTTTTCTTCTCAAAGTCTTCCCTCTTTGCTCAGCCTGGCTCCCCTGGGTGTAAAGCGGGGCTGGCAACCCACAAGCCCTTAACGTTGTGTCTTCCGCTCCGGATCTGTTCACTTGGAGTGCCACATCTGTTAACTCAGCTCAACATGCCCGAAGCCACAGCCCCACTCTCTTCCTCCCCGGGAGGTCCAGGATCGTAAAATGGATCGGGTCCCTCCTCTGTGGAAAAGGCCATTGTCCCATCATGCTGCCTTTAGCAGAACCCTGAGGGCTGGGCACAAGGTCCCACGATGCGGCCTCTGCTCCCTGCAGTCTTGTCCCTGCGACCGGGCCTCTGCTCTCTCTCCTACCTCGGCCCCACAACCTGGCCTCTAAAACCCCCACAGCCTCGTCCCTGTGACCTGGCCTCTAGTCCCTCTGCAGCCTTGTCCCCATTCCTCTGCCCTGTCCTGTCTGCAGGCCCGAGCCTTTCGTTATCATTAAGAAGCAGCCTTCTTGCTCGGAGAATTTCCCTTAGACATTCGTTAAGGTTAGCTCAGTGAGCAACACACATGTTGGTTTTTCATCCTCTGGGATTATTTTGCCTCCATACCTGAAGTACATTTTCACTGGACATAGGATTCTTCTTTTTAGTAACTGGAAAATGGCCTCTGTGGTTCTGAGGGGACACATCTAATGTCACTCAAATTGGCACTCCCCTATAGACAGGCGTTTTTCTCTGGCCACTTTCAAGATTTTTTCTTTGTCTTTACTTTTCAGACATTTAATTACGATGAGACTTGGCACTGAAGTATTTTGGCTTATCTTATTTGTAGTTCAGTCAGTTTTCTGTAATCTGTAAGTCAATGTGTTTTGCTAAATTTGGAAACTTTTCAATCATTACTTCTTCAAATAAATTTTCTATCCTGCATTCTTTCTCCTCTTTTTCTGGCACATAGATGGTATTAATATTCAATATTTCGTTATGATCCCTGAGGCTCTGTTCACTTTAATTTTTTTCTCTGTGTTGTTCAGATTGCATAACTTATATTGTTCTACGTTCAAATTCACTAATTCTTTCCTTTGTCTTACTCATTTTAGATCAAGCCCATTCAGGGAGATTTGTATTTTATTTGTCAGTTCTATAATTTCCATGTATTTATTTTTTAATATATCTTCTATTTCTTTGGGGAACTTTCCTATTTCTTCCAAGAGTATTTGAAATTGTTCACTGAAGCATTTTGCGATGACTGTTTTAAATTCCGGGCCAAGCAATTCCAATACAGGACTAATTCTAGTTAGCATCTCTTGTCTTTCCTCATCTTTGGATGGAAGAACTGATCTTCCACAGTCTCCTGGACACTTTGGAAATAGTGTGAGCAGACTCTGGATCCTTGCTGAATCTCTGCAGCGAGCAGTCACCTGTTTAGCTTTAGCGCATCGGGCAGGCCTGCTTTCGAGGGCTGTGGTTTAAATGCCAATTTAGCTTCCAGAGCCCTTGAAGTGCTGTTTTTTTTTTTTTTGGTGATACCAGGCTCTGGCTCCATCTTGACTGGTGCTGCCCCTGGGGGAAGGACGGGCTTCCCGGGACCTGGTGCTACTTGCTGAGGGCGACGGGAGGGGATTTTGACCCATGGAGTGGGAAACTCTTCCCGGGCTGCCTGGTGCTGATGGACTCCTGCTCGGTCCCTGCCGGTGCCACATATGGGGGACGAAGGGGTCTCCCGGGGTGCCAGCCTGCCCAGTGAGGGGCTGAGCGTCATGTCACCTGGCTGTCTCCAGGCCGGCTGGTATTCACAGGACTCCACTGGGGGAAAGGCACACACCTGAGTGGAGGACCAGACGATGGAGGCCCGGCACATCTTCCGCTGGGCACAGGGTCAGAGGACACTGGTCCACTGTGCTTGGCTCAGGCCCTGGGGTCCCCAGTCAGCACCCTTTCCTTTGCCTTTCAGCTTTCTCTTATTGTCTGCTGTGTCACTTCCATGTGTTTCTAGTTGTTCTTAGCAGGGAGGAGCAGGAGGAAATGAGTCTATGCCACTCTGTCCAAACCTGAAGCCTCGAAAAATCTTTTAATCATATCAATCGCTATTAGTAGAGAAATCTCATTTCGTTGCATACTTACTGGCATTTTTAAAATTCTGAGTTGAAATGTGCCTTTCCGGGCACCAAAACTCAGAAAATGACTTGTGTCCCAGTGTTAAGTGGTTCAAGTTCGGACATTAAGTCAAAAGTCCACATCGCATGAGATGTAGATCGTGCACTTTGGAGCTAGAGAAATCTAGGTCATTAATTCCCACACGCTGTGGCTGTCTTATCTTTGGTAAACCACTTGCCATCTATGTTCTAGCTTTTATCAGCTGTAAAAAGAAAAGAGAGCCACCATGAACAAATGCCATTGTACCTCAAAACATCATGCTGTACGTGATGAATACATATGATGTTGTCTGTCAAATAAAAAAAAAAGAAGATTATTATTGTGAGTAACTTAAATAAGTAGATAGAATGTTTCTTGCACAGGTAGCCATGTAGCTGATAGGCAGTGAAACAAATACGTATGAGATTATTTTGTAGTGTTGTTCTGCCAATATTTTTACCTCTTTAGTTCTCATCCCAAGGAGACTTCTCTTTCTCCAATCATTCTTTAGTTCCTCACATCTGATACCTGTATCTCCCAGTTCACTTCTCTACACATTAATCACACCTGGAGATTTCTCTCATGAGGGAAGAGATTCTTGCCAATCGCAGAATCTCGGGAAGCAGGCCAGAGGCTCTTTGTATCTGCTCTGTTTTAGCCTCGGGGCAGCAAAAGAAGGAAGCGTGTAGCCTGTCCTACGACTTCTGGGTTGTGCCTAGGGGGATGCGGACCCTGCAGGAGTGTGGCTCCTGTCCCTCAGGCCTCTTGATGCTCGGGATTCTGTGTATAAACCGCGTTGCTTTCCTCATCCGTCGCTATGTAGGTTACACGCACGCATCCCGAACACGACCCCATTCAAGTCTGGGCTCTTGAACGAAAAACTCTCTGGAAATCTGAGAAGGCCACCGGTGTGCCGAGGGGGCACCTTTGTCTGGGCGGTGTGCGCTCCCAGGCTCGGTGTGGGAAGGGAGCTGGCCCTGGTTATGCTGAGCGCGGGTTGTGCTGAGCATTTCATAATTGCCAGCGGAAACCCAACCCCGGGCTTTCCAGGCGCTTGCCTCCCACCACACACATGGCCCCCCGCTCCCTTTTTCTCTGGTCTAGAGCTGCAAGAGGAGCTCTTAGATAAATAAACTGAAGCCTGCATGTGGTTGCCCAGAGATCCTTGCCGATCGCAGAATCTCGGGAAGCAGGCCAGGGCCGCTGCCTTGGTCGCTGGCTCTCAGGGGTGCAGGCACCAGGAGGCGCACCCTGTGAAATCCTTGCTGTGGTGGCTGGGTCCACACTTTCCCTGAGAACGACTCGTGCCCGGGAATGGCCAACCGAGCACCCTGTCCACCTGCATTTCTGGAAGGAGAAAGATAAGATTAAGTTCCTTGTCTCTTATGTGTATTTGGTCTGCTCAGTGTTTGAATCGTGGTCTTTTAGGTTTTACCAAGATAAGCAGAGGATCTTGAAAGGAAGCATAGTGGCTGAGACAATGCTTCTATGCTTAAAAAATGAAGGGAGGGAGAAAAATCAGATTAGTATATATTGAGCCTCTACACTGTCAAAGAGCACAGAGCAACCGGAAACAACATTTGTCAAACCGTTTGCAAAAGGAAACCTTGAACGTGGGACGGTAGCTTTGGAATGCTGGTGCTAGAGGGGGGAACGTGTTTTCATGCTCAAGATACGGAGGCCAGAAAAGGCCAGCCGTGGGCCTGGATGTGAAGAGGAAGAGGCTTGTGACGAGCGCGTGCTTAGGGTGTGACGAGGAGTCAGTCCGGTATCACAGACGAGAAAGTGAGCCCTGCCGAATCTCATTATCTTTACCTTACTCGTGATCTCTCATTAAATCTGTACCGAGTGCCTATCATGTGCTCAGCATGGATTCTACGTGCTAAAAATTGATCAGTGGGCACAAATCTTCATAAGACTGACATTCCACTGAATATAAGATAAAGGACTTAGATAAGTGATATATACTATGTCGGACAGGGAGAAGGAAAAATCCAACCTGGATGGAGATGGGGCGTGTGGTGAGGAAAGGCTACTTAAAATAGAGTGCGTGAGAACTGTCGCCCGAGAAGGCAGTGTCTGCACCCCGATCTGAAGGACGTGAAGGTGTGAGCCATACATAGGTCCCAGGAAAAGCAGACCAGGCAGGAAGGAGAGTGAGTGGACAGTGCCAGGCCGAGGGGTTCAGGCACGTCTGGGGAAGGCAAGGAGGCCTGGACGGTTGGGGCAGAGCAAACGAGGAGAAGGGCAAGGCGAGGCAGAAAAGGAGCAGTGGGCCAGGAAACGGCAGCGGGTGTGGAAGCCGGTGGGAGAATGGCGGCTCAGCTCTGAGGAGGACGGAGGCCATGCGGAGGACGGGCTATGGGGCTCTGGGGAGGACGGAGGCCATGAGAAGGACAGGTTACAGGACTCTGGGGAATGCAGAGGCCGGGAGGAGAACCAACTGCGGGCCTGTGAGCAGTCACTCTGACCAGTTCTCTTTGGTCGCCGTGCCAAGGATAGACAGAGGGCAAGGACAAAAGCTGGCAGCCGCTAGAAGCCGTCGTACCATAAACTCGTGGCTGGTGATGGAGCCCAACATCCCATTCACAGCAATGACAGAGCCAGATTCAAAGCCGGACATGTCCGAGTTTTCACCGGTCAGCGCCAGTTCCTCGGGCTGATGGTCTGTCCAAGAGGTCACTGCCAGTGCATGCTGTCGATTTTCTTTCCGTGTGAAGGCAGGATACTACATTACCTGAAGATCTATGCTATTTTGATCTTTTCTCTTAGCTCATTTTAGTTCTTTAAAAAAGAGAAAAAAGCATGCCATTTACAACGAGAAAAAATATTGTGTAAATTTTACATTATATGTTTGGCTTTGGCTTCACTTTCTCAAGCTTTATCTATTATTGTGTATAACCTGGAGAAATATTGAAACAAAATGTTTTTGAGCACGATCAAAACCCCAAGTGAAATCTCTTCTGGACTTTGTAAATGCCTTTTTCTAGGTGATTACCAGCTCAGAAACAACGGGCCCTCTCTTCTCCCACCGAGGTTACACTTACCAATAGGAGACATGGGCTGCCCTTCACTGCGTCTCTGTGAGAACGGGAAGGCGACGGCCATTGTCTGAAGACCCACTGTTTGGTGGCTGCCAACCACATTAACTGCCTCCTGGAAGATGCTTGGAAGGAGATGACTTGGCTCAGTATGATTTTCTTCTCTAGAAATGGCTCTGGGATCCCAAATGTCATTGCCACTCACCCTATTTTCTCCATCTCCAAGACCCTGCTCTAACATGGGAGACAGACAATAATTGTGGATTGGCTATCGGACTTCCTTGAAAAATTGGAATCTGAAGAGTGTACCTTAACATTCCCTGTTTTAGCCATTGAATTGGTCTGTAGGAAAGTCAGACAAGAGTTGGGTTATTTTGTTGACACCACTTCAGAGGAAGGACATAGACCCAATACACTCAGAAGTTTACTTTGTGACCTAAATCAGTAGATTTCAAAGTAGGCTGAGAAACCAGATCTCTGCGGTCAGAATCTTTGAGAAGGAACTCCAGAGTGTGTACTTTTAACAAAATTATCCAGGTAAATCTAAAGAACGTCTAATGCCTGGGAACCTCTGGCGTAAAAGACATGCCCAGAACTCTGTGTTCATGTTGGCCAATGGCAGGTGTCTAGACCAATGACTAGGGCTCAGAACGCCTAAAGTCTAACAGCATCCCATTTTATCTTAATCAGGTTAAGAATAGTTAGAAAACATTGGTTCTTAAAGCTGGAAAGAGACCCAGAGATCTCCTAGGCATGTAATCACTCTATCTAGACCCAAACGGCACGAATGTCCTAAGATCAAACAGCGAGTTCAATTCAAAGATGAAATTGGAATCAAGTTTTACTGAGACCATAAAGCCTGTCTCTCTGAGATGTAAGACCTGCATCAACTTCAGTTTCATTATCTCAAAAATAGCTATGCAAAACCTTCCCAACCTCCTTCACAGATTTGTTTTAAGACTCACATGAGGGAATGGATGCAAAAAGCTATGAGCCGGGCATGGTGGCTCACCCCTATAATCCCAGCCCTTGGGAGGCCGAGGTGAGAGGATTGCCTAAGCCCACGGGTTTGAGACCAGCCTGGGCAACTTGGTGAGACCTCATCTCTACAATAAATCAAAAAAATTAGATGGGCATGGTAGTACACTGCTGTAATTCCAGCTACTTGGGAGGCTGAGGAGGAAGGATCGAGGGGCCCAGCAGGTCAAGGCTGCAGCGTCTGTGAGCATGCCACTGTACTCCATCCAGCCTGGGCGACAGAGTGAGACTCCAACTCAAAAAAAAAAAAAAAAGCTATGAAAACTACAATATGGAATCTAGGTATGTGTAATCCATATATGATGAGGTCATGAGCAGTCGAAACTTGGAACTGTCAATCCACACCTGAATGGTCATGAGTGGATGTGTCTGGCAAAGGAGGGGGTTTCATCCCCGTATGAGCAGAGTTTACGAAGCCCTAGGATCTGGAATGAGGTAGAGTCACACCTTAGCTATCTGGCATTAGAGAGTCACTCAGAGGAGCAGGAGGCAGAAACGGAAAAGGCTGGTGGCATCGTCAAGATGTGCAAAGCAAAAATTGTGCGCATCACCTTATAACACTCCACCGCTCCCACTTTTAACTCAGTTCAGCCAACAGGCCTGGTTGTTCCATTTTCATCAAGCTTCAAACTGGTTTATTTTTTTCTCACCACCTCTATGTCCGCGCTTACTTAAGACCAGAAAACATCTGCATAAAGCGCTGCCCGTTAAA
>CAUYQG010160238.1:0-21687 GCA_963574415.1 Tarsius wallacei | reverse complement strand
GACTGGAGTGCAGTGGCCGCTCCCGGCCACCGCAGCCTCGACCTGCTGGGCTCCGGCGATCCTTCCGCCTCAGCCTTCCAAGGAGCTGGAACTACAGGCGCGTGCTACCACGCCTGGCTAATTTTTTTGATTTATTGTAGAGATGAGGTCTCGCTTGCCCAGGCGGGTCTCGAACCCGCGGGCTCAGGCAATCCACTCACCTCAGCCTCCGAAAGGCGTGGGATTACAGGCTGAGCCACCGAGCCCGGCTATTAATACCTAACTGTTATCTCAAAATAACGTTTTCACTTTTCCAACCCCATGGTGAGACTTCATGTTCTTTGGAAGCATTGATTATGTCCAGCGTGTCTTTTCTTGGTATCTGTGATGATGCCTAGTACATGACAGGCATTCACTGAGTTCTGAAACAAGGAATCAGTGGCTGAATGAATGAGTATCTCACGTTGCCCTTTTTCTGTGATCACTTTTGATCATCCATTCAATTCATTTCTCACTAAGTACACAGCACTGTGTCCCACTGTGGCATATAACAGACACAACAATCAATCACAGGGCTATTCCAGTGTAGTCCAATGACCAGCCTGCTGTTATCTGGGAGTTTGTTACAAACCCAAATTCCTGGGTTCCATCCCAGATTGACTGAGTTAGAATCTCACGTATGCTACAGTGTGAAAAGCATTTCAGAATAAGTAGACAGTTTCTGTGTAAAAACAAGTCAATGGATTTTTGAAAGTCATATCCAAGAAACAGTGCTTCTCAAAATCATTCTGCAGTATTTCTCCTGTGTGAGCTCGCTTAGCTATAGATTGGACAAGGTAAAATTTCGAGAAAGTGTCAAGATGAGAATAACATGCAAGTGAAAGTTCAAGGTGTGGAAAAGAGTGAGCTGGTCTTGTGGGTCTGGAACCTCAAAAGGAACAGCATCTGTGGGACCCCATCCCTGTGAAGAGCACTGGTGATTAGAGCAAATCAGACACGGGTCAGCCAGCCCACGATATGGGCTACTCCCCAGGTCGTATATCAAAGTGACTCTTTGTGTCCTTATCCAATGATGGTTATGTGGACAGAGAAATCATTCCTCTTAGTGGATAAAGAAAGTTTTCATTCATTGTCATCCTCTTACATTTTATTTTAATGGTACTATTAACTCTGATAGTTTCCTCTCCTCTCCTGTATCACTCTGTATTCCAGTAACTAGGGTTTTTAATTACCGCTACTGTTTTTAATGGCCAAAGCTCAGCTTACTGACAACTCATTCAGAGTTTAAAAGTCCAACTTACTTTCTTTCTCCTATATGTTTCAGTGGATCCAGTAAACAATAACAAAGAGAAGTAGTCTTGGAGATCTTCCGGAAATCTTAGTTCCCAGAACTCTGGCCATGCTTCCTCAGGGCCAGTTGTTACAGATAAACTGAACAAATTTGTAGAGAAAAAGTCAAGATTTTAGAGTCCGATGGATCGGGGATTTATCTGTTGACTACTAGCAATGTGACCTTGGGTTACTTACTAAGTTCCCATTTCTTGAAAATTTGGTCAACATCGTGTTAAAAAAATTTGTTTCAAGGAAGAAAAAATTGTTCCCTCTTGCCTATTGATTAGCAGGGCCCCAAATTAGCCCCTGCTGTTAAATGACTCCTAAAGCTATAGTGATGAGTCTCAGGCCTAGAGAGGGCATCCAATTATTTGAAGTTAATAACCTGGCGAAGGGCACAAGTAGAGCTTGGACTTGCCATCCCCCAGACCTTGCCCAGTATTCTTTCTACCCTATTCCATCTTCTTCTAAAGTCAGAGGTGAGGTACAGTGAGGCTAGACACTACAGAGAGTACACACAGGGCGAGGAGAACACGGACACAGGCGGGGCGTGGAAGACCATGCTGTGGTTCATAGACCTCAGGAAAAACCAGAGAGCCTTGCTGGCCAGTGTCCCAGATGCTGCACAAATGTGGACACCCAGAGCTGTGTGGAGCCTGGAGCATGCTGTCAGGCCGGCGAGGTTTAGGCCTTGACATTTGAAGCACAGCGGCTGTCAGAGGGCTTCTGTCTGTGTTTAACCATAGGCAGCCCCGGCTTCCTGGTTAGAGGGACCCTACCGCTACAAAAGCTCCTTTGAATTACAGTGAGGTGATTTTCTGGCCAGATAATGTTTCTATGTACTGGGGGTGGGAGGATGAGAGAGAAGGAGGATCAACAGAAAAACAAACAAACAAGAGAAAGGAAACAACATAAAGGTTTAAAGTCTGAGATTGTCTCCAGTTTGTGTGACTGTAGGAAATCTGCAAATGGTGTTGGTTGTCTCCGAGAGACAAAAGACTTACAAGGACATTTGGGGACGTTTCTTTACGTACAGCAGGATGAGTCATTTAATTGGAAGAGCCATAAAAACAAAGAACAGTTAACTGGAGAGAAAACAGAGCCAATTATAACATGTCTCTGGCTTGTTTAGGAAACCAGTCCTCTGATGGACATTGGTGATTTTTCTCTAGAACAGGAGTCATCAGGCTTTATCTGTAAAGGGCTATGCGATAAATATATTTGGCTTCGTGGGCCATAAAGTTTTGCTGCAACTACTCAGTTCTGCCTTGGTAGTACAAAAAGTAGCCGTAAACAACCGGTAAGTTGAGAGGGGCTGTATTCCAATGGGGATTTACTTGCAAAACTAGGCAGAGACGAAGTTTACCCACCTGGGGTCTAGAATAAAAAGGTTCCAAATCAGAACATAGCTGTGATGCTTCTAGTCCCCCCCCCCAGGCAGTAGGGATGGCTGAATTTTTCATTTCCTTTCATATCACTCAGAATATACCTGCATGTGGCATTGCTGTGCTTCAGTGTGGGTAGGGTGCTAATCGTAATGACTATTTTTATAACGACACTTGCAAAGCAGACTAAAACCTAAGGCTCTGTCTGATTTTATACCCCGCTGTTTCCAGGAACCTAGTGTGGTGCCTAACAAGTCAGAGGGCTTAATAAATTTCTAATAAAAGAAAGCCACTCACATGCATGCAAATTCATGCTTCATAACTGCTGGGGAAAAGACCGATCTCAAATGGCTTCAAATATTGAAACCTGTTTGGCACTTAGAGTTGGACGGTTTGATTTAAAATGAAAAGAGAGGGGGAAGAAAGGAAGGGAGGAAGGAAGGAAATGAAAAGAGAAGGGGATTCTTCTTAAAATTTGCACATGGAGTCATGATACTTTATCTCATTGATGAGAAACAAGTGTTTATAATACTTACAATGCTTAGCTTCTGATATTCAATCAGAAACTGAAGCACGCTCTGTGATGTAGGGGTGATGATTCCCATTGTAGACACGATAATAAATGTTGAGAGGTAAAATTAAATGATTTACCCTAAAATGACTATCCATATACACACAAATTTAGAAATTCTTACTCTACCAAGATATCATAACTGTATTAATGCTGGGTGGAAGGAGATGAAAACAGTAGAAGAAGCAAGTTGAATGACATATAACTGTCAACATTAAGCATTCATTTGATATGCACTTCAGAATCATTTAGGAATAGCATAAGGCAGACTCAGAGCTTTCCAGAATTCAAGGAAAATTCAACTCTCTTTTTCAGAGGCAATACCAGAGTTCGTTGCGGTTTCTTAGTCAATTCTTCTGTCTGATCTGTGTGTATTCTATTTGTTTGTAATTTTGGTTAATAATTTATTACTTTGCTGGTGTGATGAGAGAGCCAGATATCAATGAATCAATTCGAATCTACTTGGTGGGTTTTTTCCTCTAAAAAGTAAGTGCAATTTTGCAACAGTAGAATTTCACAGCTTATTCAGATCTTCTCAGTAAGGTGGGGCTGAAGGATGTGGTCGCAGTCAATAAGGTGAAAGACAAACGGTATTAACAAATAAATTCAAGTTGCTCTGTACAGTTGGTGAATAGCTAAATCCCTCCTATCTCTTCTAATAGAGACTGAAGGAGACCATGGCAGAGTGACAGCTTTCCAAGAGAGGTTAGAATGGTTTCAGTATTTGAAGCCATTTGAGATAAATTCTTCCCCAGAGGTTCTGAAGTATGAATTTGCATGTCTGTGATTGGCTTTCCTTTATTAGAAATGTGTTAATCCCTATGACCTGAGAGGCACTATGCTAGGTGCCGAGAAAAAGCAGAAAGGCTAGAGAAGTTCGAGAAATAGGGTACTTTAGGGAGAGGGAAATAACCAAAAATTACATTTTACAACATGCAATTAGACATAACATCACATTAATTGGCTTAAGAAAGTTGGATAATGTTCAACAACTACTTCAAAATATGTAGTAAAATAAACTTGCTAACATATATTGAAATAGAAACAGGGCAACCCCCTCACGTACCCTCCCTCTGTGGGAGATTTTCTTTCCTCTTAATAAGTCCTGCTTTCAAAATAAAAGAAAGAAAGAAAGAAAGAAAGAAAGAAAGAAAGAAGGAAAGAAGGAAAGAAGGAAAGAAGGAAAGAAGGAAAGAAAGAAGAAAGGAAGGAAGGAAGGAAGGAAGGAAGAAAGAAAGAAAGAAAGAAAGAAAGAAAGAAAACAATAAAACACTAGCTGAATATAATATCAAAAGGATAAAGAGCACAGACCATCGCATTTGCATTTACTGTATGATTTCCTTTGACCACTTTCCCCAGTTATATTGTTTCTCACTGGTTTGCCTAATAAAATATTACTCACTAGGTAGCCCTCATGATGTTAGTGTATAAATGCAGGTCTTAGCTGACACCACTTCCTTCTATTTCTTCTTCATATAGTCCCACCTCAAGGACGCCATCTATGACATGTGGGGGCAACTCCCGAGTCTACGGCCTGTCCTGAGGACCCTCTCATTCTCTAGTTTTGCCCTTGCAATGGCCCGTCCCACATTTTAGGGGCAGCTCAAACTCAGCATGGCCGAATACGCAGTCATCTCCCAGCTTCTCTCCTGTCTCCCCATTTCTATTGACCATCTTTGATTTCTCTCCACACATCCTCAGGTTCAGGTCTGACAATGTCTCAGTCGTCATCTCTTGTCCTTGAGCCTGCCGTTGGTCTTCAGGGTCTACACACAGCTGGCATGTGCAGCTTTATGAACAGCTCAAATCCTTCCACAACGCTTGGCAAAAACTTTATTATTCCAAAGACATTTTAGTTTGAAATTGTTTTTTTTTTAACATTTAAATGCTATTTTTATTGTTAGTATATTTATTATTTTAATTAGAAAAAAATGCAGCATTGTGAGAACTTATAGTTTGAAAATTGATTCCAGACTGAAAATCAAGTAAAATTTCTAACTTTCTTCAGAAATACTAAAATAAACCGAAGTTCCCAATCCCTACTTTCTTCTTAGCAATTTTAAGACACGTTTATAACTATTTATTAACTATCTTTCCAGATTTTCTTACCATTAAACTACCTCGATAGGTTCATGAAATTTCTATTCATTTTTACAGGAATAAAATTATATATATATGAAAAATAATTTGATATATATCAAATATATGTACTTATATATAATGATTTTATTCCTTAAAATATATACATATAGAGTTCTGTGGATCTATATAAAAACACTTTATTCACATTTATGTATGCATATATATGTATGTGTATATATATTTATTAAACTTATTCAACTGGATTTATTTAGCTATATATTTATTTGTTAACTATGGAGCACTATGATGAACCACCTTAAATGCCACTTCCTTCAATTCAGGATGGTCTCCTCAATTCCTTTAATAGGAAGTATGGCTTCTTCTTCCAAATTTCAAAGAACTCTCTTTGAATCTTTATTATTGCACTTATCATTTAGATTGGAATTTAAAGATAATTGTTGACTCACAACTAAAGCTTATAGCAGAGAAATCCAAAGCATGAAATACTTTACTTTTTAAGTTTAAGGCCCACTATCCCTGGGGGACAATGTACCCAGCACAAGACTTACTGAGAAGTGACAGATCAGAGAACTGGCTCTACCAGATACCACCGTCAAACTCCATGTCACTGTCACCAACCCTTTGCCAGTGGACAGAAGAGGATACAAGAGAGAAGAAACATGTCTTTTGGGGAGGAAGAGGTTGCTTTCCCTTCTAATTCAAACTGTTAGAGGCAGATGATTAAAGAGAATTACTCAAAACGACACTGAGGACCTACAAGAAGGAGAAAACAGTACTCTATTTTGCAGTGGATATCTGATTAGGCACTGGTCTTATCTCTTCGTATAGGAAAAGAGTCGAGGGAAACAAGACCTGACAAAGTGAAAAACCCCCAGGAAGAAGAAGGTTAAGACTGCTGCCTCCCTTGGTTTCCAGTTTTTGGAAAAGACCATTGCTCCCTTGTGTGTCCCTGGATCTGAGAGTTACTCTAGAGGAGTCTTGGATTGGGAGCTGCAGATTTTCTGGGACTCCTACAGTGTGGAGTATAAGAAGGCACTCGCACCAGACGAGATACACTAGCCGATGATCAGCTGAAAGTAGTGGCCAGGTATAAGACTCATGGATACCGAAAGGTTCTGAGTGGAGATGAGCTCCTGTTGGTGGGGCCAGGCTAGGGTTGCCACCATTTTCACTGCCGGTCATATACAACAGCCAGGTGGTAGTCTGCTTCAGCAAAGGGGAGGACTTGCTCTTGCGCAGTTACCTAAGAAGATGCTTGCCCTTTTTCTGATTTCCCCCATCACTAACCTGAAAGGGAAGGCGAGGGAAGGATGGTTGCTAAGATCCAGTTCCTGGCCCTCTTTCCAGCACCTTCCACTTCAAGTCACTGAAGCTGCCACACTAGCCAGCCGTGAGGAAAGGGGAGGAAAGAACGCACACTGTGACTGTCAGATTTTAAAATGAACTGAGATTAGGCTCAAATAGTTAGATAAGAGACTTTTATTAACTCATATTGGGGACAATTTATGAAATCTAAGTAAAATGCCCTTAAAAGAGCTGTTGAAAAAGGGTGATCATTAGACAAAACCTAGGAGGAAGGTAGTGATGGAAAAACTAAAGGTACTCCGCCGTCATACCACAAATAGTAGAGACTTTCTGATAAATAGATTTAACAAAATTCACATATTTCATTCTATGATGCATATTTGCACAATAACTCAAATAAGATTGTCAACTTTTTAGGCTCAGGAATTAGGCTTCATACAATATTGTCCTTACAGAGCCTAGAATATACTGGGTGTTCAATAAATGTTTATTGGATAGAAAAGTGAATTGGAACCGAGTAAACTGGAAAACAGATCATGGAAGAGGGCAAAATACAAGAGGAATGTACATGTGAAGTGGACGAATCCTTTCCATTTTGAATGCCTCTCATAAAAGGAGCAGCCAGATATCAAGAAACAGACAAGTCTCTGCCACTGTGGGGTTCAAAGTGAGGCCAGACTTTACCTGTACAATGACCACTTGTATACTTAACCCTGAATTGTACCCCACATCTTTAAGATAAAATTTTTTTTTAAAGAAAGCAGTGCAAGCCTGAGCAAGAACAAAGCTTGTGTGATCACATGGAAAAGGGTTTAATCTTCAGTTCTGTTACTCTGAGTTTTGTGGTTTTACATGTCACTTCACTCCAAAAAAAAAAAAAGTCCTGTTAGATTACAAACGCGAATGTTACTCTCAGACATACAATCCCACACATCCGTTAAAAATACACAAGATGCACCTGACAGAACAACCCCAGTCATAGCCCATATCATCTCTCTCAACGATTTCTCTGGCATGAACCTACAACCACAAGTAGTTCTTTCATATTTTAAGTTGAACTCATTTGGGTTAAAAGATGAGACTGCCAAGGTTTTCCTGGGTTCACTAAGTTCTCTATGCGGCATTCCTTATTCAAAGTATAGGGCCTTTGTCTTCTTTTTAAAACATAGCCTATAAGATTCTCCAGCTTTCAGAATTGCATTATGGGAAAAAATCCCAGCCAAGTAGTGTCAGCCATATCCCTCATCCAGTTCAGACACAAGCAATGCCAGATAGCATAGGCAAAGGAACAAGTTGTCATCTATGTATTCCAAGCGCATCTTCTCCTGATTGTGTTGATGATATCAGACATAGCAAAACATAAAAATGATCATCTAAAATTAGCAGGGAGCATCATTCTACAACAGAAAAACAATCCAAGTCTCATTTATACAACAACAAATAGTCAGATTCAACCATTTGCTGGCCAGCTAAAATAAACTTAATTATTGGAAAATATAAGTAATTGGAGAAGATAAACTATTACACCTCAAAAAGGTACAATGCTTACACTAATCCTCTGTAAGAAGTTCACCAAAATGATATGAAAAATAAAGTGTGATAGAAAAAGGGTTTGTTTTAACAGTAAAATGAATTTCTCAAAGCATGGCAAATTATTCCAATGCAAAAGACATTAAGAACAAAGGAGCATGATGACACAATAGAGTTAATATATCTGCACAAAATGGGGGTGTGTATATACATAGCAGCATTATTTACAGTAGCCAAAAAGTGGAATCAGTCCAAGTGACCATGAACTGATGAATGGGTAAACAAAATGTAATGTATCTGCTTAACGGAGTATTATTCAGCCGTAAAAGGCAATGAAGTCTGAATACAGTTCATGTTACAACGCGGATGAACCTTGAACCCATTGTACTAAGGAAACGAAACCAGACACAATAGGCCACATATAGACGATAACCTTTATATGACACGTCCTGAAGAGGCACATCTTTAGGGACAGAAAAGAAATTAGTGGTTACCAGGCTTGGGAAAGGAGAGAACAGGGTGTGACTTCTAACAACATTCTCGTTGGAGGGTAGTAAAAATATTTTGAAATTAGATAGTGGCAAGGATTGTACAACCTTGTGAATACACTAACAACCACCACATTGTTCACTTTCCACAGGTGCACTTTATGGAATATGAATTTTACTCCAATAAAGCCATACATTTTCAAAATTAAAAAAAGGAGCGAGTGAATAAAATGTTGACTTGACTCATTTTTTGCTTTGACATACCTCTTATGTAGGACATAAACCCTGACCTCAAGAATTTCACCAGGGGCTCAAAAGGATGGCTGAGGAGTGATGCAATAAATGAGACCGTTAAACAGGTATCTACCGCAATAGATAGATAAAGATACGAATGTGACACTATGGGAGGTAAGATTTTGGAAGACTTTCCAGAGCATGTGATTTTGAGCAAGTTATTAATAAATGAGAAGGCATTGTTAGGTTTAAATGAAGAGACATATTTTATGGAGAAGGAACAGTAAGATTCAAGGAGCATTGGATAACCTTGGGAAATATTATGACCAAATGGGAAGGTGTGAGACAAAAGCTGAAATTAGATGGACACGTTATCCTCAGTGACTAGGGAAAGTCAATATCACACTTGCCGAGGAGCTGGAAATTTATCTTGCAAGTAGTAGGTTGTTACCAAAGACCTCATCAAAATGTGGTTCAAACTACTTCCCAAATCCAGGCATGTTTTCAAAATAGCATATATATTATTTTCTTGAATTGTCATTGCATATAGAATCTAAGCACAAGGAAGGTTAAAAGTGATTCAGACAGGTATTCCTTATTTAAAGCTACCATATGTGAGGCATCTGATTCTTTCTCAAGGAGAGAGGTTCCTGCCTCACTTTCAGCTCACTCTGGTTTATGTGATCTCATTATCTATGTTCCACAAAGAATCAAAAATGCTTCCTAAAGGTTGTAGGTTATTCTATGTACAACTAGAAGGTAAGGTTCGCTGAATGTAGAACAGGAGGAAATCTCTTAACTAATCACAAACACATTTTTAGCTAAGACCATCTACTTGAAGTTTAGAGAGTTCATTTCCATGAAGAAGATACCAGGATAATTTGTGTTGTCTTTTCCAGTGCAAGTCACCATCATAAATAAGACTGCCATCTACCTGTAATATACTTGCCCAGACAATCATGCACACATAAATCACTACATTGAAACTGGTAGTCTGTTTGTTTTTGTTAATTTTTCCCCTTTACCTAACTGCTGCCAAAGAAGAAAACATTTTATCAGAATATGAAGCTCTATGAGACAAAGAATACCAGATCTTGACCTCTTTTATTTATTTCATTTCTGTTTATTTAAAGAAGGGTGTATATTACCAGACAGACAGCGATATACTCATCTTGTCAAAAGCAGCTTCCATTGTGTGACAAAAAAGTCTAGATCATAGTAAAGTTAGGATGTTCCCTATCAGGTTAGCATGTGCCAAAACTCTGTTCAAATACAGGTGTATCAAAAACGCAGATTATCCTGAAATTGTTGTGAATATTAAAGTACTTAAAAACTTCTAATGTGATGTCTGGTAAACAGTAGCTCATCAAATAATGTTAATTTTCTTGTTTTCCCTGATCTCCTAGAAGAAATGAGATGGGGAGGAAGGCGTCATGATTAATATTAATTTCAATTCTAGAAATATTTATGAAACTAGAAGGCTGCAGCCATAGATGAGAGCAATGGTAACAAAAACACTGATGGTGACAATGCGTCCCATCAGATGAAATTCTGTATATACGTCTATGTGTTCCCGCAAACGCTAGTGAACAATCAACTTGCTGATTATTTAAAACACACACAATTGCCTCTACCAGAGAAGTAAATGCTTGACCATACCTTTACCAGTAAAAATCACATTTCACTGAACCGCCATCAAAATATGAATACCTAATAAAATGATCTCTTTCACAGCAGTAGTCTTGATCTTGTCAAAAGAGACCATCTGAGAAGGAGTCGATTCTAAAGCTCAACAATCTTATCTGATTTGAGTCGATGTCTGTGCACAGTACACACATACTTTCGTTTGAATGGGTGTGGAGCTAAGCATAGAACTTCCCACTGTGTTAATGGGAACTCTGAGTACCGGTTCCCACAGGGCAGGGATTATAAGTTACTTTTATGTTGAGTACTTGCGCTATTTTGAATGTTAGCTACATTATGGGATAACCAGTCAGAGAGGTAGGATGTATGTATAAGGCTGTAGGATGCAAAGAAGAGATTTAAGATGAAATACGTACATGTGGAATACAAATGAATGGATAGATTAGCAGCCATTTGATGTTTAACAATACATCAAGTGAATGATATTTAGTATCTAAACAATAGAACATATTCTTACAATTTTTTTAATGGGATGGACACAGGAAACTGTGACCATCTACTTATGGGTAAGAAGAACATCTGTAGCCACACACATTGGAATAAGTCGATAAAGTTTTTTTTCCAAGTATAAGATCATAAAAAATAAAGAAGAATCCTTACATCTGGGGGATTTCTGCTTCCAAAGTATGTTGAGAGCATATTATGTGTTACTTTTTAGCTTTCTAGCAATTTGCTGATGGGTGAGTGTGCCCAGTGATGAAATCCCATGCGCCCTACTTGGAAGCTTTTTGGCTGAAGGCGCCTCAGGGAAGATCATTCCTCCCCCACCAAGTGGTTCCCAAACTTCATTGTAAGGTCCTGTGCTTTCCCTAGGGACAGCTCCTGTTTGGGGACATCATGATTTCCAACAGCAATTATCCACACAAATTAATTCAATTCTGGGAACTGTGACTAGTTGCTTAAGCTATGATCCCACATCTGAGGGAAGACATTCTCCAGATTTTGGTGCCATTGGCAGATGTAAGAAGCACAAATGCAGAACTGGTGTAAACTCTTAGCCTTGCTGTCATTCCTTTTTTGATACTTCTTACTTTAGAGTCTCAACATAGACTGCTTCCCTGAACTACCAGTCATTTTGGTAAGTCTAGTCAGGTGCGGTGGCTTACACCTGTAATCCCAGCACTTTGGGAGGCAGCGATGAGAGGATTGCCTGAGCCCAAGGGGTTCAAGATCAGCCTCGGAAACTTGGTGAGACCTCATCTCTACAATAAATCAGTCAATTAGATGGGCATGGTGGCATGTGCCTATAGTTCCAGCTACTTGGAAGGCTGAGGCAGAAGGATCACCTGAGCCCAGCAGGTCGAGGCTGCGATAGCTGTGAGTGTGTCACTGCACTCCAGCCTGGACGACAGGGTAAGACTTTTGACTCAAAAAAAGGTAGAAAAGATGCGAGAGAGATTATATATAGTTTCTCACATGATATAGAGATCAGAATTTTATAAATTAAACTGTAAGAGGATTGGATTAAAAAATGTGGTAAATATACATAATGGAATATTACGTAGTCATAAAAAGGACAAAATTATGAACTTCCTAGATGGACTTTGAATCTACAATACTCAGTGATCTACCACAGAAACAAAGAACTGAGTACCACGTATTGTCACTCATAAGCGGACCCTGAACATTTACCCTAATACTATAAGAAAGGGATTGGCAGTAGTGGGACACTGCCCAGGTGGGTGGAGGGTTGGGGCAGGGAGACACAACATCAGTAAGGGTACCTGATGTCAAACCAGGTGAAGTGGGGACCAACGTGAGGCCCAAACTTTACCTACACAATGACCATGTGTATACCTAACCCTGAATTGTAACCCACAACTTTAAAATAAAAAATAAAATAAACGGTGAGAGGCAGGAAAAAAAAAAAAAGAATTACTGCTGTCAAAAGACACATATACCTTTGAAGTATCCTCCCAAATTCTGAAGTTCTAGATCTGGTACAGTGGATACACAGACATATTTACATTTCAGTGTTCTCTCAAGTAATTTCGATATGCCTTCAGGGATGATATCCATTGTTCTATATACTAAATTTCTGTTAGTGCAGCTTACGTTTGTGTTAACACTTTGGTGACCTGATTACATTAACTATTCATCCTAAATTTATTATAACTTAGAAAAAGAACATCATTATTTCTTCAAAATTGGACAGGTTGTAGGAAAAAGAGAACTAGGCTTTTTTTGTAGAGTGTGAGGAATTAATTATAGCTTAATGGGAAGAGCCTTTAAGAAGGTAAATTTTGTTTGACTGTAAGGACAAAGACATTTCCAGCATTTGCTTCCTCCTCGCTTGATAACTGAATTTGATTTCTTTTTACAGACCCATTACCAATACTTTCAGCCCATATGTTATGAGCAGGGTGGGATCAGACCTTGATTCAAGGGCAGCTATGTGTTGATAAGCATACCCATTCCTTTTGCCAGAAGGGAAGGGTGGCGTGCAAGTGATCTAAATATGGCCAATACGTGCAGTGAGGTTTTTGCTGAGAATGCACAAACAGTGACTGGCACTCTTTCCTGTAGTCTTTGAAGCTGAGCCGATGTGTGGTCCTAGGTCTGGTGCAGCCATTATGTGAATTTAGGGAGAAGGCCTTTCTGAAAGCAATGGAGCAGAACTGAGAGACCAGGAGGGAGGAAGAAAGGCCCGCTGACATGGTTTTCCTGTCTCCATCTTCTGCCTCTGCCCTTTCATTGAGTCCCAGCAATAAATCACCATTTGTTAAAGACAGGTTAAATCAGGTTGTCTGTCACGTGGAGTCATAACTGTACGATGATGAAAAACTTGATAATATATAGTCACAGAGACGGTAAGTCCTTAAGAGGCACGAAGCTTCTTTCTATTCATTAGGAGAATTCATATGCAAAAGTTAGATGATTCCTTGAAAGAGACATTTCAAACTAGCCAGTCATCAGGATGGTGATTTATGGTGCTGGGAATCAGGGGGTGATCCCAGGCACAACAGGTCAGGAAAAAAAGGAATGAAGGAATCTTAAGGGGGTATCTTTTGGTTCTGGGCCATCTCTCTGATCCTGGGATTGCTGAGAGATGTTGTAAATAATGGCTACTGAAGGCAAGCGCATTATAGCCAGACTCTGCAGGCACTAGTAATTTCAATTGACTGATTAGGTCCGAGTCAAGTTAAGATCAAATCCAACTGGCTTACCGCCAAAGCAGCCGTACGTGCCTAACAGGTTGCCATACGTCACACAGCCCATGCTGGATCAGCAGAAATTACTAATGATTTTGGCAGCCAACAAGCTCCGTGAGGTAATAACGAAAGCTATAGCTTTAAATAGCTCAGTGGAAGCATGCAATGGGGCAGAAGGGAATTGCAGAGGGCTCCCTGAACTGTTCTGTTGGTGCTACTGAGCAAATATAGCTCCTTGAGTTGTTTTCGTTTCATCAAAATCATGATACTCTTGAGTGTTGGCAAGGAAATATCAGGTAATGAGAATGCAGCGAGCATGCCTTTCATCAGCTGAAAATCTTTAATTGTAATTGCAGCATGTAATGGTGTAATTAGTTGTCTAAGCGACAGGATAGGCTCAAATCTTTGCTAGCTTTCTGCAAAAAAGACCACTGTGCTTCCATCAACCTTTCTTCAAATGAGCTGATAAGCTGGCAAAGATGGGAACGGGCTTCGTTTTTAACCCCATGAACTAAGCACGCTCCCAGCTAGAAATGATGAATCTGTACAAAAGTAAAGAGAAGACACGACACTACTACTCAGACGTGTTGGTTGCAGAGAAACCACACACAGAGGTAAATAATGAGCATCACCTCTTAAACAACTCCAGGTACTATCAATACTGTTGTTCCCTGAATCTTAGACACAATCTCGCAAAACGGGTATTATGATTTCCATTTTATCTACAAGGCAGTTGGGACTCAGAGAGATTAAGTGGGTCCTTATAGTCACACAGCTAGTATGTTGAAAAAGCAGGGCTGTAATTTGCACCTCAGGCCAAATGTGAGTCTATAAAACTTCAAAGTTTATTATCTCATCCCTAGAGCACGCTGCCTTAGGCTGTCTTCAAACCCTTAGAATGCTGGTTCTCAAATTTTGGTATACACAGACATACTGATACACATGGAATACACTGACACATTTTTGTATATGTATGGGCTAAATATAATAGCATATAATATATACTATAGATAAATAATATACATTTTATCTCTTATGTAAGAGGCATAATATGTATCTATATGCTTATGTATGATATATATACCTACATATGAAAGATTGATTTCCGTGTATTAATTTTGTATACTTTGAAATATGGAAATTTAAATAAAAGGTGAGAAATAATTTTTTAAAAAAAGAATCCCAGAGAAGCTTGTTCAAATGCTGTTTCTCATGCACACATGCACGTACATGACGGGGCGCTGGGAAGACAGAGAGAGAGACTTGAAAATTTGAGTTGGTAAGTTACAGAGGTAGCTAAGAGGTTTGCAATTTAAACTAATTCCTCAGGGAATTTTGAGGCAGCCATTTCTCAGACCACATAGTCTACAATGGCTTTTGCAGAACGCTGTATGACAGAAGTCCGGAGATTTTGATACAGGGAAATCGTACAGTGAAGTTGCTAAAGGAATCTTGATGACAAAGTACAACATGTAAAAAGACAGGCTTATACTTAATCAGAACCAGTCACACTGAAAGCCCTAGGCTTTCCAGAGTTACATTAAAAAAAAAAATAAGGTCTCAATCACTAAACTCAAATTGGATTTGTAACTCCAGGACTCTTAGAAAAACAGCTTTTTCATCTGTACCTGTTACAGTAGAGATGATTCTAGAAAGAGCAGGTTGTATCCAAGTAAGTATTTTTCTTCGTGAAGGAAACAAATAGTGCCCAAGGCAGCTGTGGTTGATGGATGTGATAACGGATCCTTCCTTTGCATCCTCGCCTTGCAAAATTAATCCATCCTGTCTTTTAAACTAATTACAGAAAATGGAAAAGAGAATGAAACTAACAAAGTCTATTTTTCTAAATTAAAAAGCTAGCAAAATCCCTGCTACCTTTGTCTGTCATAATGATATCACTGGATCACTGCCAAACCAGAGGCTATACGAATGATTATTCTTAGATAATTGTCTCTTTTAGTAAAATATAAATCTGCTTTTCCCAAAACTCACATCATGAGTTTCCAAACACAATAAATCCTAGTTTTCTAAAATAGATGTTTTATTTTGGAACTGACTTTTCCTCAATTTTAACCACTGTCTGCTAAAGAATTATGTCAGTTGTACCCGTATGCATTTCAATATTCTACAACTATTACCGTTGGGTAAATGCTACTGTCTGCTTACTAATTCTGCCAAAGTTATTCATTTTAATAGGAAGATATAATTATGTATTGCAAGGATATGTCTGTCTAAATGTGGATCCCTCAAATATTTTTTTCTGCATAAATGGAAGTATTTTACTTTATTCAGTAAATACAAAAGTGTTTTGATGATTACATTTATTCATAAAACATGCTTATATAGCTTTCTTTGGTACAGTAGAAGGCATGTATTGTTGTAGCCTTATTCAGACCTCCTGGCATTTTGGATTTGCCTTGTGCAGGAAATTGGAGGCTCTAACTGGTAAGGGCAGGCTGGAAGTAGAGAAGAAAAGGATGGTAGCTGGGAATGGCAAAGCTTTTCACTTTTCTGGACTGCTCCTTTGTCAGTTGATTTAAAGTTGCAGATATCAGATAACTGGTAAGCTCAATGATGATGCCAGTAGGATCCCTGCCTCCATGTTTAGATTGCTTTCTTCTCAGAATTATCATTTTCAAATTATTTGGTCTGAATAAAGATTTCCATCCTTGTTAAAATGACCCTCTCCACCTCTCTCATTTTAGCTGTGGGGTAATAAAAACACGACATACGGCTTTCTATAAGAAAACTTTGCTTTGAATCTTGACTCTTCCACTTGTGGGATACTGGATGAGTTACTTAAGCCCACCGAGCCTCAGTTTTCTCACCTGTAAAATGGAGACAGTAATGCCTATTTATTTTTAAGAGCTGCTCTAGAGATAAAACAATACAAAATTTTGAAAACAGATGGCTCAAATTACACTTTTCTTTTTTTTTTTTTTTTCATTTGGGAAGACTAATGCAGGTATTCATTTGATTTTTTTTCCAATCATAGTAATTGTTTATGTATATATTTTTTCTCTACGTATATATTTTTTCTACTTTCTTGACTGAAAAATCAAGTAATAAAAACATTTCCTAATAACTTCTCAACTTTGTAGCTTAAAATGCTAAGCTATAACTTACTGTAAAATGTTTTATATCTTCAAGGAATACTATAAAAAGATAAACTTTTAGAATGACACCCACTTGGATTTTTCCCCTTTCTTGACCTCCTCTGATTAATATTTCTTTCCTTTTTCTTATTTCATTTTCCCCACTATTTCTTTGAAAATTATACTCACTGTCTAACCTTTTAGTATTAATCCTCACCATTTTGACATTCACATTTTTTATCTTTCTCCTGAACAATGTAAACATATTGGAGTGTAGTATCTTTTAATGCCAACTACATTCCTACAGTATTTAAAAAAATAATATTATTTTATTTTTTTACAGATACATAATAGTCTGTTGGTGGTAAGCTTAATATTTCTTTATGCATAAATGTCTTTATTTTGCTTCTGCTCTTAAAGGAAAGTTTCACTGGAGGCTTGAAGGGTATAGAATCCTAGGTTGACCATTTTGGTGCGGAGGGTGTATTTGGTCAGCACATTTATGTTGTAATCCTACTGCCTTCCAGTTCCATTGAAAAATCATGTAATAAAGTAAGCATCCACCCTTTGAAAGAAATCTACTTGCTTCCTCTGACTCCTATTAAGTAATTTTCTGTTTATTTTCCTGCTGGCTGCTATGATGTGTCTGGATGTGGATATTATTATCTGTTTATACTGAGATTCACTGTGTTTTTGAACAATTATCAAACCTATCAGCCAGCCATCATCTCTTTGAATAGTCCTTCTTCCTCATTTTCTTTTGTACCATTGTATGAAAATATAGTAGTCTCCCTGTATCCACAGGAGAGACACTCCAAGACCCCAGTGGATACTTGAAACTGAACGGTGCAGAACCTGCTATATATATTATGTTTTATCCTATGCATACAGATCTATGATAACTTCAGTTTATAAATTAGGCACAGTAAAATAGTAACAATAATAGCTAAGAATAAAATAGAACTATATTGTAACAAACGTGACATGAATGTGGTCTCTTTCTCTCTCTCTCTTAAAATATCTTATTGAATTGTCTGTACCATGAGTTGGCTGAAGTCATGGAAAGCACAATTGCGGATAAGGCATCTGTGGATAACTGTGGATAAAACAATGTACAATAGACATTATGTTTAGACCTTGACACACTGATCTTCGTTTGTCAACCTCTGATGACTTTCAGCCCTTGGCCGCTCTGTGCTAAGTTCCGAATAACTTTCTTCAGGTTTTCTCCCTATGTCCAGGCTAATCTACTCTCTGATTGACCATTGAGTTTTTTTTTTTTTTTTTTTTGAGTTGGCATCTCACTCCATCGCCCAGACTGGAGTGCAGTGGCCGCTCCCGGCCACCGCAGCCTCGACCTGCTGGGCTCTGGCGATCCTTCCGCCTCAGCCTTCTAAGTAGCTGGAACTACAGGCGCGCACTACCACGCCCGGCTGATTTTTTGATTTATTGTAGAGATGAGGTTTCGCCTGCCCAGGTGGGTCTCGAACCCGCGGGCTCAGGCAATCCACTCACCTCAGCCTCCCAAGGCGCGGGATTACAGGTTGAGCCACCGAGCCCGGCCGACCATTGAGTTTTAAAATAGAATTATTGCGTCTTTACCCTCTCTTTCTATTTGTTCTATTTATTTCTCAAAAGTGTCTGTTGTTTTTGTAGCCTCTTGTTTATTACTAATATTTTAAAACTTTTCTTTATTTGAGCAAATTAATGGGAAAATTTTTAATGCACTTACAACTAATCTGAAAATCCAAAGAATTTTGTATCTGATTTTGCTCCCTTATTTCTGCCAGTTTTCTCCCAGGACGACTTGCTTTTTGGACTTGTATTCTTTAGGAATTCTTGATTATGAGATACTAATGTCTCTTCAGAACTTTAGGAATCCTTTGAAGCCTGGGTTGAATTTGTCTTTCTCCCAAGAACATGTGTGCTTATTTTTACCAGTCCCATATATGTACTACCTGTAAGAGACTATTCAAATTATTTTTTCTATACAGGTAGAGTGTGAAGGTGAGCCAAAAATCACACTTGGCTTATGGTCATAAATCCTCAGCGGAGACTTGTTTTCCCCTTCACCCAGTGCCAAGGTCCTTGGTGAAACTCTCTGCGCAATGGGCTCCTTTCTTGTTCACCCTTGCTGTCCTAGCAGACTTTAGTTTTGGCCTTATACCGGACACTTTCTCTTAGTCTCCACAAAATGGGAATGCCCTGCATTTTAAATCCCATCAACCACTCCCTGAGAGAAATTTCATGTAGAAGTTCAAATGAAGGGTCCCTGAAACCCTAAGATCAAAAGGCTGCTCTGAGAACCCCAGGGCTCATGCTTTAACTTTGTGAGACCTCTGCCGTAGTCTTTCCTTGTTGAGGCACAATACCTACTTTACAGTGAATAAAAACAAACACAAAAAAACAAACTTCCTAAACATGGTGTTGTTTTTTGCCTCCTCAAATTTATTCTTTTCTGCTACCTCCCCCATACCGACCAAGTTCTGACAGCTGAGATTTTTTCTTCTAGGTATCATGATATTAATTCCAAAAGGATTGTATTATTTATTCTTAATTCATGTTAAAAATATATATTTATACTCAGAAATGATTTCCTTTTCACTTATTTGAGTCTATGTATAAGTACTACATATAGACATTTTTTTTTTTTCCAGAGGTAAGAAAGGAGGAGTTTATAAGAAGACAAAAAAAGCTCCCCAGCTGGAGGGACCTGAAAGAGGGTTGCCCTAGATGAATTTTCAAGAGATGCACTGGAGCATAAATATTTACAGCCAGAAAAAAATGTTAGAAAGCATGAAGACCTAGACTTTGAAAGGTGCCAGTTGGGCCCAGAATCCAACTCTAGGGTAACCGAATACAGTGCTCTTCCTACCAAAGCAATGTCTATTTGTAAACTTTGGTCATAGCGCTCTGACTTATAAACAAAATTTAGTTTTTCTAATGAGGAGCTGAGCTGAAAATAATGGTTTAATGTATTTTTTACCCAACGGTGATTCTTGGAAATCACAGATATTGATACTAGAGAGAGAAATTTCAATCAGACGTTTAATGGTCACCATTGTGTAAGATGAATAATCATGGTCTCATGTGGGGGGTGATATTTTTAGCCACGGTAAACATGAGAGACTACATTGAGGAACTGTAAGATGAGACCATATTTTGTCTGTACTTATTGATAATTAACAACAGACTGCAGGAAAACGGTTTGAATTTATTGGTGAGGTACAAGTCCTGTATTGAATTTTGTAATTTTCTTCATGTCTAAACTTTTTGTTTTACAAAAATTCAAACTAAACAAATGGCCCAAACCCTCAAATTGACCATAGATAGAAAATAGAAAAATTAAATCCCTCAGGGAGATATTAGCTAAGATAGTTATCAAGTAAGCCAAGTTTAGGTAGCAACAGTGGAAACCAGCAGTAGAAAAACACGTTTGCCAAGAAAGACTATCACAGGAGAGTCTGCAATTCTGAGAAGGCAGGCGAAGGGGCCTTGGTGATGAGGTCTGAATTTCCCAGGTTCCAAGTAGGAGCCAGGGGAATTGGGAGAGTTAGTTAACAATCCAAGTGTTATTTGGGGCCTGAGAATAATGAACAGAAGCCATCCACCAAGCCATATATCAACAATTGTACAGGAGACTCCTATATCATAAATCCTGACCCTATTTACACATTAGCAGAATATACTGGAAATTCTGCTCATGCCTATTCCCGCTGTCTTGCTAAAACAGCTCCTAGAATTCAGCAATGGCACAGAAATCCCTCTCCCACTCCATATTTCAATTTAGAGCCCCAAAGGTAGAGACTACACTGTAAGACAGCAAAATTAGAGAACTCTAAAGGCAGCAGTGACAGCAAACTGCTTGAGGTAATGGCACTCATTTAACCATAAACATATGACAAGTCAGGTAACCTTAAAGTGACGAAGAGTCTTTAAACAGAAACCATAAAAATAAGAATGGGCTAGTCTTTATTTTAAAAGAGAAAAGAGCAAGATGTATATTTGCATTGCTTTGACTGAGATCAAAAGTCACAACCTTAGAGAACTCAAATATTTCTCATGTCAATTACCCTTTGACTCCTGCACTTATTTACATGGTTTTACCTTTGACTGGAATAATATATTGCTTTCACATGTAAACATACAATTACAAATATCTTTATCTGTGCCTGGTCTAAAGTGTAACATTGAACTTTAAGATGAAGTCTTTAGTTTAAGAAGCCAATAAAATATTTTGCATTTTGTTAGATAACTTATGCATCTTATTTTTTCTAATTTTGTCAGCAAATTCAACATATTTGGAGTCATCAAGTTTGAGAAATCTGATAGCGTAATGTGCTACATATGGGAAAAGACCGAATGAGAAGTAGAGAGAACTGAAAGTCAAAACATGCCATTTCCCCTTTTTGGTTCAGCGCTATGCGAATTAGTGTGTTTACACTGCTCTAACGAGTAAATCCTTATACCTAATACTTCATTAACTAACCAATACACAAGTCACTATCTTGTCCGAAGAGTTCTGGAAGTTAGTGTTAAAACACTCTTTAGCTTAATCCTGTTCCATTAAGGATAATAATATATTACATTGTCTTCCTATCAAGAAAAAATAATATTTTTATCATAAATATTCAGTATTTGTCTGTCAAAAGATCTTATTTTATTTTATTTTTATTTTTTTGAGTTGGAGTCTCACTCGGTTGCCCAGACTAGAGTGCAGTGGCCGCTCCCGGCCACCGCAGCCTCAACCTGCTGGGCTCCGGCGATCCTTCCACTTCAGCCTTCCAAGGAGCTGGAACTACAGGTGCA
>CAUYQG010160237.1:0-10252 GCA_963574415.1 Tarsius wallacei | reverse complement strand
AGAGAGAATGAGAGGAGAGAGACAGAGCGATAGAGAGGAGAAAGAGAGAGACAGAGAGGAGAGAGATGAAAGGCAGAGAAAGAGAGGAGAGACAGAGAAAGGGGAGAAAGAGACAGAGAAAGGAGAGAAACACACACACACACACACACACATACACAGAGAGACAGAAACAGGAGAGAGAGAGAGAGAGAGAGAGAGAGAGAGAGAGAAAGAAATACCTGCACACACATGTTTATTGCAGCATTATTTACAATAGCAAAAACATGGAACCAGTCATGCTACCCATCAGAAGAGGACTGGATTAAAAAAATGTGGTACATATACACAATGGAATATTACATAGCCATAAAGAAAGCTCCAGCTCCTGTGGGCTGTTTCCCTGCTCTCTTGATGGTTTCTTTGGCTTTGCAGAAGTTTGTCAGTTTGATGAGGTCCCACTTGTCTATCGTATCACTTATGGCATGGGCATTTGGGGTTTTGATTGGGAACTGGTTGCCAGTTCCAATTTCCCTTTCTTTCTTTGAGTTGGTGTTTCATTCTGTTGTCCAGGCTGGAGTGCAGTATCACAATTGTGGCTGACCACAGACTCCAACTCCTGGGCTCAGGCAATCTTCCCTCTTCAGCCTTTCATGTAGCTGGGACTACAGGTGCATGGCACCATGACCTGTTAATTTTTTGTAGAGATGAGGTCTCACTATGTTGCCCAGGGTAGTCTTGAGTTCCTGGGCTCAAGAGATCCTTCCACCCTGGCCTCCCAAAGTACTAGGATTACAGGTATAAGCCACTGCACTCAGCTCAATGCTTTTTTTAGGTGGCTGTCATCGAGAAGATGAGGTTGAACAAAGTATTTGTCTGGGAGGAGAAGGCAGCAGTGAAAGAAAATTCATTAGTTCTACAGCCTTTTGGGGACAGAACAATGTCATCTTGAGAAATGAAAAGATTTAATAATTTTGATTACAATCATCACAGTGCTAGTACTTTGAATGACTTTAATAGTGAGAGACATCATTTAGGTAATGATTAAGGAAACTGCAGTATTGTGAATCAGTAATTTCATGAATAACTATCACTGTGAATAACATTTGCTCTAATATCTTACCATTGTTTGTAATGCTTTTCCTCCTTTTTTTTTTTAACAGAAAAAATACAGAAAGGGGTTTATCGATGTTTCAAAAATCAAGTGCGTGGAGGTAGTGAAGAATGATGACAGCGCCATCCCCTGTCAGAATAAATATCCGTTTCAGGTGAGCCAGCGAAGTGCAGCTGCGCAGTGCTGGGTGGTGGTTGTGTTTGCTGTCTGGCACCGCAGTGTCCTGTCCTTGTTTCCACGACTGGTTTTTAATTCATTTACCTCCTTAATTCTTGCTGCTTTTCTTTATGAACTGCTTAAGTCTTTGTTGAAACAAGATCTTACTCTTGTTTTTGGTCTGTTAGATTCTGCCAGTGGGCCTGAATTTCCAAACTCCAGACCTTATTTACTAATATTCAGATTGAACACAGAGCAGATAGAATAAGGAGTGGGTCCGAGGCTGAAAAACATGGGATGAGGCCAGGTATGGTGGCTCACACCTATAATCTCAGCACTTTGGGAGGCTGAGGTGGAAGGATCGCTTGAGCCCAGGAGTTGATGACTAGCATTGGCAACATAGCAAGACCTTGTCGCTACAAAAAATAAAAAAATTAGCTGGGTGTGGTGGTGAACACCTGTTGTCCCAGCTACTCAGGAGACTGAGGAGGGAACCCAGGAGTTTGAGGCTGCAGTGAACCATGATCATGCCACTGTGCTTCAGCCTGGGCAACAGAGTGAGACCCCAACTCAAATAAATAAAAAAAAAAAGGAAAAAGAAGAAATGAAAAGAAAACTGTGTGGTGCGGTTTTCCTTGTGAATTTGAGAAGCGTGCCAGGCATGCATTCCTCTGTGCAGAAATGAGCTGTACTGTTGTGTTATATATTTATTAAATCGTATTTTTTAATAGTGCTCGTGGTGTTTTTCCCCCCACAGTGATCCTGCTGCATAAAGAAGGTGAATAGCTTTTTTCACTTGTGACTGAGGAAATTGGGTCTCCCAGATGTGAGTTGGCTTGTCAGGGTCGCTTTGCGACTTGAGAGCTGGCCAAGCCCTCATGCACACATCAGGCTCTGAGAAGGAGGCGTGGCCTCAGGGGCCACCCTGCATCCAGGTCAGGATCTTGGCGTCACCTGCCTGGGGGGCTGCATGAGTGCAGATTGGACCCTGAGCCTCCCCATCCCCTCTCTATTTGAGGATGTTTTGTGCTTTCCTGGAGCAATGAACGTCCCAAGTGAGAATCACCTGCCTGGGGCTGTGATCGGGGCACTCCCCCATCCCGAGGGGAAGAAGCAAACACCTTTTTCCATGAACTTTTGCTCATTTTAAATTGCCGCTGTGAAATTATTCTTTTCATCTGAAACAGACATTTACCAGTGTAGGGGATGGAGGTGTTTGGGAAGCTGTGAGCCAACACCTCGAAGCTTCTGGATGGTTCTCCACGATGGGGCAGTGACGCAGAGGAGGAAGGCCTGGTTTAATTTCATTTTCCCACTTCCTCATTCTGTATCTGCCACTTCTCTGAGGGAGGAGCAGGGACAGAAGCGCTGAAAGAGGGACTCTGAGGCCAGACTGCCCGACCTGCTGGCTCTGGGTGCTTGTACAAGTCACTTGACCTCTCTGTGTCTGTGTCCTCTCCCGAGAATTGGAGGAAATAGCAGTATTAGAACTCACTTCTCACTTGTAGTGAGAATTAGCTGAGGTAATCTTTGACTAGCTTAGACAGGCGGTAAGAGCAACGTAGGTGCTAGGTGCTAGAATTACTACTGTTATTACTTCTCTTACGACGACTGCTGCTAATACTACATGTACCACCCAGATAGAGAAGAAAGCCCAGGTTAAATCTTCCTGATTAAGTGTATCTAATGCATACATAATGAGGGGTGTGTGTGTGTGTGTGTGTGTGTGTGTGTGTGATTTACTTGAAGTTCAGTGGAAGATCATTCCTGCTACCCTTCTGACGGCTGTTAGACATTTTGTGGGTGACAGGCAGTTATGGGGAGCTATGGTGCTCCTGATTCCAGACCCAGAATGAGGATTTTTGCTGTTCAAGAACAGGAGATTGCTCTGCAAGTTTGGTTGGTTTTACGAATGAAGGTAAAAGTGGCCCAGGACACAGTCCATCCTTGAACTGTTTAAAACTGTTGAGATGAATACATGCAAGAAAGGTTCAAAAACAACCTGACAAAGTTAATCAAGGAGGGCCCGCTTGGGCTCTAACCTTGTCGTTTACACCAGAGGCTCTGAAGGTGGGAAAGGTCATTTCTTATTATAACTCACATATAGCTAAGACTGGCTAGATCCCGGCGCCCATGTTCATGGTGAAACACTGCGTCAGGTTCAGCTGCAAGGGGTAAAAGCAGGAGCAGACATTCCCAAAGGCACCAGAAGAAGGCTCGGGTTGCTTCCTCTCCTGCGTGCCCCAGTCCTAGAGAGGGCCAGAGAAAATGGGAGGAGTCGGTACCAGCTCTGGGAGCGTCTCTCCTTCAAGCTTCCGTGGATGATTCACTTCTGATGGGGCTGGGTGTTTCCAGGAGGTGTTGGGTTCCAGGCTCAGATCTGTCTGTCTGACATTCATGCTGTTTCTCATACGCCACACTGACATCAAAAGTCTGCAGAATAAATTTTTGTTTTGAATCAGGATCTCACTCTGTTGCCCAGGTGGGAATGCAGTGATGTGATCATGGCTCACTGCAGCCTCAACCTCCTGGGCTCACGTGATCCTCCTGAGTTGCTGGGACTACAGCCATGTGCCACCACACCTAGCTAATTTTTTTATTTTTGTAGATGTCTTGCTATGTTGCCCAGGCCAGTCTCAAACTCCTAGGCTCAAGTGATCCTCTCACCTCGGCCTCCCAAAGTGCTGAGACTACAGGCGTGAGCCACCACACCAGTGAAAAGTCTGTTGAATAAATGAATGAGTGAAGGACGCTATAGATGGGGGAGGAAAGCTGCTGGGCTAGTAGTCTACTGAGGAGAGCATTCCCTCCTTGGTGAACGGCTCCTGCACTTCACAGTTTGTAGAGTTCATCCCTCCTCAACAAGCCACTGTGGGAGGATAGCTCACCACGAGACTCAAGACACATGAGAGACGCAACCCAAACCACCCTGCCACAACCATATGTCCACGTGGCCGACACAGGAGGAGGCTGACGGGGTGTGATCTGAGATTTGCTGCGGGAAGGATGCTGACCCCAAATATATCCTCAGTCTCCCAAATTACCTGAGATATCAAAATGAGATGCTTATTATTGGGGTTATTATAATTATTATTTTTTTTAGCTACTCTTAAACAGACTTCAACAGTTTTGTGAGCTTATGGTGGTGATCGGAGGCGAGAGTTGAGGAGTTGAATTGCTTGGAGCCTGGAAGGGCAGACCCAGGAGGGAACAGCCAGGGACAGCAAGAAGGTGTTGGGAGTAATATATGAATTAAAAGAGCCTTTGGGGTTGGAGGGATCCTACTCACGTGACTCAACCCCACACACCTGAACAGTGAGGATTCTAACACTCATATGAACCTGGGCTGCCATACAGATTAAGTGAGGCAGCGTCTGTAACATGCTTGGCCCAATGTAAATTATCATAATAAGTTTAATTATTATTATTATTTTTTTGAGTTGGAGTCTCTCTTCATTGCCCAGGCTGGAGTGCAGTGGCACGCTTACTGCCACCTCAGCATCGACCTCCTAGGCTCCAGCGATTGTTTTGCCTCAGCCTTCCAAGTAGCCAGAACTACAGGCACATGCTGCCAAACCCAGCTAATTTTTGATTTATTGTGGAGATGAGGTCTTGCCAAGTTGCCTGGGCTGGTCTCAAACTCGCAGTCTCAAGTCATCCACTCACCTTGGCCTCCCAAAGTGCTGGAATTTTAGGCTGAGTCACCAAGCCTGGCCTAATTATTATTCTAATCCACTGCAGGTTTCTGGAAGGTCCGGAGCCCTGGCAGTCTTTCCCAGATGGCGCCATGTCCATCTGGAAGGACTATCTCATGGCGCGTTTTAACCTGAGTCCCCTGCACAGAGGTGGTTGCCTGGACAAAACCACAGAGTGTGGAAGTCCTGAGTGAATGAGGCTACGCACCTCCATGTTCCTGGACACTTGACAGTTCTGATGTCAGGTTTCACGTTCTGTCTCGTTCTAAGGCATTTTTGTACGTCTTGGAGATAGGCTTTAAGTGTGATTCACTTTTATGTCTTTTGTAGTCCCAGCAAGGTGCCGTGCATGTGTAGCATTGTTGGTTCCGTGGTGTTCACACTGTTGTTAGAGTACGTGATCTGTGTGTTTAATTAAAATAAGTTGAGTATGTCAGGAGCAGCCATTTGTCATGATCGAGCTATTTGTTTTTTATCCTGGTGTGAATGTGGTGAAGGGAGTTTTCTAGTTGTGTATTACTTTGAAGTCACTCAAGGTGTTTCTGCCTTGTGACTGACCATCAAGGATAAAGTGACAAAATTTCTGGGTTAGTTTCCCAGGATTTTAAAAATTATTTTTATAATATTAAAAACAATACTGGGCCTGGATGCAGTGGCTCACACCTGTAATCTCAGCACTTTGGGAGGCCAAGGTGGGAGGATTGCTTGAGTCCAGAAATCCAACACCGGCCTGAGCATCATGGTGAAACCTTGTCTCTACAAAAACGTCAAAAAATTAACTTGGCATGGTGATGCTCACAGCAACTTGGGAGGCTGAGGTGGGAGGATCGACTGAGCCCGAGAAGTCGAGGATGCAGTGAGCTATCATTGTGCCACTGTAGTGCAACCTGGCCAATAGAGTGAGACCCACAGCTAAAAAATAATATAAATATACATTTATATTTATAAATATATAATAAAATAAATAAAATGTAGTTGCCCACTAGGGGCCACCCTGAAACAGGCACTGTGGTTAAAAGCGTGGAGTAAGAATCCTGGCTTTCTGGGTTGCTAGCCCTGTGGTGATGGGCCGGTTAGGTAACCCCATTAGGGGACACCATGATGTTCATGTGGTGTAAATGGTGCCTCCTGGAGAAGTGGAGGGCCGGGGATAGGTCTCAGCTTCTTCATCTGTGAAATGGAAAGACTAATTCTTGATGGCAGGGTTCACTGAGTCAGTGACCATAAACATGTATCCCAGAGCCAGGATAATTGGTGCTTAACACGATTGGCTACCGCAGCTGTTGATGGTGGCAAGGAAGCTAAAGGAGTGAGAAAAATTGAGAAAAATGCTGGGTTAGAATCATCTCTGTTACGCCAAGCTTATTTAAGGAACTTGGTTAATTAGATGGAAAGAAATACCAAGATTCGTTGAGCATCCTAGCCTCTGTATATATTTATTTTCTTTTACACACAGTTCTGACTGGTGGCTCATGCCTGTAATCCCAGCACTTTGGGAGGCCGAGGTGGGGAGTTCAAGACCAGACTGGGCAACATAGCAAGACCTTGTCTCTACAAAGAAAGAAAAAAATTAGCTGGGTGTGGTGGCATACACCTGTAGTCCCAGCTAGTCGGGAGGCTGAGGTGGAAGGATCTGCCTGAGCCCAGGAGGTGGAGGCTGTGGTGAGTTGTGATAGTACTACTGCTGTCCAGCCTGGGCCACAGAGTGAGACCCCAACTCAAAAACAAACAAAAAACCAAACCACAGTTCTTTGCAAAATGGGAATCCCACTTAATGTAGAATTAAAAAAGTAGTTTGGCTTTTGGAAGAATCTGGGTTCTCTGCTTTGATTTGGTCCCTGGAGAGTTATGTACTGGTGCCTGTGGTTCCTAGAGTTGTGTGCTGCACAGAGGTGCTTTGTCTATTTCTTGCTGATTCTGTCTTGTGTTTTATTTTAGGTTGTTCATGATGCCAACACGCTTTACATTTTTGCACCCAGCGTGCAAAGTAGAGACCGGTGGGTGAAGAAATTAAAAGAAGGTAAAGCTCATGGGAGGGACTTTGATCTGTGCATAGTTGTAGTAGAAGTAACATTGTTATCACTGGACCAGAAATACAGCAGATGTATCTATTGCAGTCATCATCGCCTAATCTATAGTATGTGTTTCTCCAAGGATGTCCCCTTGCTGTAAGTGACTCCAGTCTATTGAAGTTAACTTCCCTTTTTAAAATCTGATTCTCTCTAGTGGTTGTAAATAGTTTTTGAGAAAAGTGTGGTTTCGTTTAATGTGGAATATATTTGTAGGTGGTAAAACATGAGCTTTGATGATAACAGGACTTGGCATTTTTTAAGAAATTCCTCCATAGCCAACATTTGGTGTGGATGGACTGACATGGTCAGGAAGTGTCTAAATGGGTGATTTGTCCTGTCCAGAAGAAAATGATTGTGTGATGACTTTTGCCCTTATCCATCATGGTGTCATTTCTGCTAACAAGGGTGCTTTACAAAAAAAAAAAAGAAGTGAAAGAGAACCATGAAGCTTTCCTGAATGCTAAGTCACATGGTATTATGAGGGTGTTCTCATAATAAACATGGTGAGAGATGAGTATGATGGACAGGGTTACTTACAAAGCATTCTGTAGTGTCTGTGTGATTTCGCTAATCATTGATGTGTCTGTGCATTACAGAAATAAAGAACAACAATAATATTATGATTAAATATCATCCTAAATTCTGGACAGATGGAAGTTATCAATGTTGCAGACAAACTGAAAAGTTAGCACCTGGATGTGAGAAATATAATCTTTTTGAAAGTAGTAAGTACTCATTTTATTCTACAATTATATTGTGCTCAGAATGAACATGTGTATTGGTATGGCAAGAATGTGACATGATTTTAAGTACACTTTGTAGAGCAGTGTAAATTAGGGCAGGTGTATTTTAAAAGAAAAATTATACTTACTTAGCAGAGGATTTATTTTGGGGGAGCTTTTATTACAAGGTTAAATCCTGTTAAAAATGAATTCAGGTCAGGTGCAGTGGCTCACAGCTGTAGTCCCAGCACTTTGGGAGGCCAAGGCAAGAGAACTGCTTGAGCCCAAGAGTTAGAGACCAGCCTGGACAACATAGTGGGACCTCATCTCTACAAAAAATAAAAAAAATCAGCCAAGCGTGGTAGTGTGCACCTGTAGTCCCAAACTACTCAGGAGGCTGAAGTAGGAGGATCGTCTGAGCCCAGGAGGTTGGGGCTGTGGTGAGCTATGATCATGCTATTGTAAGAGCACTCCAGCCTGGGTGACAGAGTGAGGCCCTGACTAAAAAAAAAAAAAAAAAAAAAAAAATTCTATTGAAGTGTAAGCCTAGCGTGGCCCCACCAGTAGCCTTCTTCACATGAATGCTCTTCCCCACCGAAACTTCCCAGCCATGAGGCTGGAAGCCTCAAAGAGCAAAGCACCTGTGATCTGAGCAGGGCTGCTGTCACCTTGATGGGGCTTAGTGGTCTGGATTTGAGTAATGGCTTCACAGTCTGTGGAAGCGGCAAGGTCTCATGAGACTCATGTAAATGATCAGATGAAGAAAAATGTCTAGGGTTAAATCTGATGCTTGAACCCTTAAGCATCCTGGAAATGAGAGGCCCTCGGTCACAAGCTAAACACATAAAGATTCAAAGTTGTGGTGCTGTGGGACACCCGTGATGGTGATTGGGTCATGGCCCTTCTCCTGTCCTGCTGTGCCATGCGGGGTGCTCGCTGGGTTGGCCAGGACTCATAGGGCTTCTGGGTCCAAGCGCATCACCCACATGGCAGAGAGGCCACCAGGCCAGGTAACTATCTTAGTCCAAGCAGCCCAGCTCTAGGAGTCTAGCACCCTGATTCTCCTGGGATGTCCTGACGTTCACTTAGCCCATTGAAGAGGAAGGCCCATGTTTCTAAGGCTGTTATTGCTTTCTATATATATATTTTTTTAATTGGAGTCTCACTCTGTTACTCAGGATGGAGTGCAGTGGCATGCTCACGGCCACCACAGCCTCGACCTGCTAGGCTCAGGCGATCCTTCCACCTCAAACTTCCAAGTAACTGGAACTATAGGCACACGCCACCATGTCTGGCTAATTTGTTGATTGATTGTAGAGATGAGGTCTCACCAAGTTGCCCAGACTGGTCTTGGACCAGTGGGCTCAGGCAGTCCTCTCACCTCAGCCTCCCAAAGTGCTGGTAATATAGGTGTGAGCCACTGCACCCGGCCTCCTATTTCTTCATTTTCTTAGTTTGATATTAGTGAATGCACAGTGTAACCTGCTGTGAAAAGATACCCCAAAGGTACAGTGACTTAAACCAGAGAAAAATTGATTTCAACCTCACATAATAATCCCGAAGTGGTGAGTGGGTGGTCTGGGGCTGGGAGGAGTGTTCTCAGGTTTGCTCTGGCTCTAGCAGTCTCTCTCTTCCTGGCAGCAGAAAGGGGGAGACTATTCAAGGATGCCCGTGGGAGGTCCTTTCAAGAAAAGATCTAACCCGGGCTCGGTAGCTCAGCCTATAATCCTGGCACTTTGGGAGGCCGAGACGAGTGGATTGCTTGAGCCCACGGGTTCAAGACCAGTCTGGGCAACTTGGTGAGACCTTGTCTCTATAATAAATAAAAAATTAGCTGGGCATGGTAGCACGCGCCTGTAGTTTCACCTACTTGGAAGGCTGAGGTGGAAGGATCACTGGAGTGCAGTAGGTCGACACTGGGGTGGCCATGAGTGTGCCACTGCACTCCAGCTTGGGCGACAGAGTGGGACTCCAACTCAAAAAAAAAAAAAGAGTAAGATCTAAAAATGGCAACTGGGCACAGTGTCTCATGCCCAGGTCTTTGGGAGGCTGAAGCAGTAGGATTGTTTGAGCTCAGGAGTCCAAGACCAGGCTGGGCAACGTAGTGAGACCTCATCTCTACAAAAAAAAAAAAAAAAAAAATTAGCCAAGCATAGTGGTGTGTAACTGTAGTCCCAGCTACTCTGAACGCTTAGGTAGAAGGATTGCCTGAGCCCAGGAGGTCAAGGCTGCAGTGAGTTGTGATTGTGCCACTGCACTCCAGCCTGAGTGATAGAGTGAGATCCTGACTCAAAAATAAAACAAAATAAAGTGAAAATGGCATACCCCATTTATTTTATTTTTTATTATTTATTTATTTATTTATTTATTTATTTATTTTTTATTATGTTATTATGGGGTACAGTTAGGGGTTAGGCATACAAAAATGTTTCGTTCAGGTACCCTTGTTGATAAGAGGTGTCTCCCCATCCCCAGACAGATACCCACCACCATTAATCCCATCCCCCTCACCCTCCC
>CAUYQG010160234.1:0-13271 GCA_963574415.1 Tarsius wallacei | reverse complement strand
GCCCAGGCGGGTCTCGAACCCGCGGGCTCAGGCAATCCACTCACCTCAGCCTCCCAAAGGCGCGGGATTACAGGCTGAGCCACCGAGCCCGGCGGCCTAATGCTCTTAAGGCCTGCTGGGCCCACCAAGCCAGCAGGCCCCTTAGGGTGCCTTTGTGTGAACTGGGTGGGAAACGAGCCTCCCCAGCCAGGGCGCAGGGCTGGGCAGGGTGTGGACGGGGAATCAGCCCCACCTCTTCCCTCAGCTGGAAGCCCTTTGTGATAGTCTGTTTTGCTTGAAAGGATCATCCAGGGCTGGGACTGGGTCATTTACAGAAGCTGATTTGGCTCATGGCCTGCAAGAAGCATGGCTCCTGCTTCTGGTGAGGTCTCAGGAAGCTTGCACTCATGGCGGAAGGGAGGGGGAGAGAGCATAGCATGGCAAGAGAGGAAGGACGGGAGAGAGGCCTGTCAAGGTGAGGAGGTGCCAGGTTCTTTTTAACAAGCGGTTCTCATGGGAGCTCATTACTGTGAGTGTGGGTAGGGTTCTGCCGCTGTGATCCAAACACCTCCCACGAGGCCCCACCTCCAACAGGGATTGAAAGGACAGACCGAGAGTGGGAAGCCATTTTTCATCTTGTTCTTAAACCCTGACACAATGACGAGAAAGTAGAAGCTATGGTTTTGGAGAAATGCACACTTCAGGTAAAATCAACTCTACCGACTTTGTCTTTTCAGAAACAGCCTTCCTGATGCCAGAGGCATCTCATGGTGGCGATCAAGCTTGCCTAGAGTAAAGGGAATTTACTTCCCTGGCCTTCCAAATCAGTTTCTGTAAATGACCAGCCAACCGGAACGTTTATCAGGTTTTCGAGGCCAGGGGAAGCTCTGGTTGGGAGCTCAGTCTCTAGGGGCAGCCTCCGGGAAGGAGCACCTCTGGGCTCTTTTGTTCAGGGAAGCAAGGCCTAAGACATCGTGCATTGGGCAAGGACTGTAAAAGTCATGAAACTTGTAATTACAAAAGTTATGACCGCTCAGGGGGAGAGCAGGTGGGGTTTCAGTCTTCCAGTAGAACAGGACCTATCTACAGGGAAGCCAAGGATCCCCCGAAGCTACCCACTGGGAATGCATAGGAGATAAGGGGAGGTCCACCCTCCATTAGCTCTAAGGAATGTCGTTCGGGAAGGTGCAGGAGAATTAGCATCCTTGTCACACCCTTCTCTAGGAGCTATGGTAATGTGGGTGGACATTAATGGGTCTCTGTGTCACAGGAGCTCCAAGACATCCACAGGTGGTCAATAAGGAAGTCACGGGCAGTCATGAGCAACATCTCCAAGAAAAGGATTTAAGCCAGGACTCTGGGGGGCTACGACGCCACCCTCACCTAGAGTGTGGGCCCACTCCCTCTCTGTGGGGGGAGAACTTTTATGACATTAATCTTTTCTTCTCTCACCTCTGTGTCGCAATTCTTTGCATCTGCTCAGATCTCTGGGTTGCCAGCCCCGGCAGTGCTCTGTGCCTCTCCACCTTCACCCTGTCCCTGTCCGAACCCTAACAGGGGTCACATTTCAACATGAGATCTGGAAGAGACAACCATCCAAATGATATCACCCTTGCGTGATGTACACACACACACACACAGTTATGAAGTGAACATGGAACTGGGGTGCTCTTTGGGGGATTACACATTCTGGGGACTCACCGTGCTGCAACCAAGTATGTAAAAACACGAAGCTGGGCCCAGGACCTCTCGTTCCATCTTTCTCGAACTAGAAGCACCGGTTCAAGCCAAGTATACACACGCCCCAAGACCACAACCAGCCCAGCCAAATGGCTCAACACGCAGGTGAATTTAAGCAGCTCTGTCACCAGAACCTTCCCCCATGAAACGGGGTTGTGATGGTAGAGTTGCCTTCCTTGGGGGAACAGACAGCCATGGGGATTTGGGTGCATAGGAATTGTACCCTTTTTTGCCATCGGTCGCCGCCTGCTAAATGCAGTGAGCCTCTTTCCTGAATGAACACTCTTATAACTGTAAGGAGGCATTTGTTGCCTTGTACAGTACTGGCTTGTTTGTTTTTTTTGAGTTGGAGTCTCACTCTGTCGCCCAGGCTGGAGTGCCATGGCACGTTCCCAGCCTCCGCAGCCTTGACCTGCTGGGATCCGGCGATCCTTCTGCCTCAGCCTTCCAAGAAGTTGTAACTACAGGCGTGTGCTACCACACATGGTTAATTTTTTTTTGATTATTGTAGAGATGAGGGCTCACCAAGTTGCCCGGGCAGGTCTCAAACCCGCGTGCTCAGGCAATCCACTCACCTCGACCTTCCAAAGTGCTGGGATTACAGGCTGAGCCACTGAGCCCGGCCACACGACCTGTTTTTAAAATCAGCTCCTAACTGTGTCATAGTCAATGATAGATATTCTCAAGATATAAGACCAAAATGTGTCTGAAAAATATAGGAAATTGGGAGTGAATTTTAGGACAAGCGGAACATCTTTGGGGTCATAGGGAGCTTGGGTCTGAAGGACAGGGGTGCTGGGCCTCATGAGTGGAGCCAAGGAAGAAAAGTTTGACCTTGAATATTTCGGCCCCAAGGCCCTTGCAAATACTGGCTTTCTCTTGGGGCCAGTTTTACCCTTCCGTGCGTTTCGTTAGGCTAGGTTTTCAGCTGGCGATCCCCACCTTCAACGGTCCTTTTAAAAGTGGTTTGGCTAGCAAAATGGTTTTGTTCACCAAGTTTGCGTTAACAGTGCCACCTACTCACCCAGCGAGCGGCCCCTTTGTGTTGCTACATCTCGTCATCGGGGGTGGGCTGAGAAGTAGGAGCCACCGCAACAAGGACTAGACATTGCAGTGTGCCCTGCATTTCTCTTGGACTCACGGCCTCATTTCACGCAGGCCCATGCTGTTTTCATGTGATGCTGTCTGTGTGGGACAGTGTTCATCCTACGTGCCTACAACGCACATCCAATCCTTTTTTCCCTCCCCATACAGCTGCTGTGTGGACTGGAGGGATCCTCTGGTCACCAGCCTCCCACGGACGAGCTATGAGTGGTCATAGTTCATCAGTCGTTTCTCCTCTCACCTCTCCCTCCCAAGGACAGCAGCCAGGCTTCCATCTGGAAGAGCATCCTGATCTGGGCCCCGAGCACGCAGGCTGTGCTGAGGAAGCGGGGGCATGTGGGTACTGCTCGAGCCACCCACTATGCGAGGCGCTTCCCGGGGACGGCGTTGGCACTTCTCCTCCGGGCAACTTGCGGACACGGCATCCGTGTGATCTGAGCTCCTGGGCTCTCCGGCTACTTTCCCAGCAGCAGGGAAAAGGGGGCACTTTCCTGTCCAGCCCAACGAGTGTCACCCTGGGCACCCAACCCAACCCCAACGCCAAGATGCGTCTCCCCTCCCCCATCCCTGCCACTCCCTGCTTATTGGGCAGGTGATAGGAAATATTTAGGGAAACCCCATGAGTTTCTGGGGTCTTAATTCAACCTCCTCCCCTCAAATCCAAACTTCCGACAGAGGAGGAAAGGCAGAGAAACCATCCTGACACTCCACATCTGCTCATAATGGAGGACACCGGCCACATACGTCGGAAGGTGATTAACTGTCTTTATTGGAGGAAAACAAGAAGTCATCAATCCCGTTACCATGGTGATAGAAATCTTGATATGTATACATGATTGTCAAGGCAGAGAATCATTTGCTACATAGACCCATGAACAATTCTGCGGTGCCGCAAACCTATGTGGGGTAAACTTCTTGCAGTTTATTACATGCATGGAGTAGATGCAGAGTTTCCCTTCTTTTGGACAAACATGTTTTTATGGAAGAATTGAACCAATCGCAAGCCTGGTAATAGACGCAGGGGCGTGCCTGGTTTCGGCGTTGTAATTTTTTGGAACGCATGCTCACTGGCGGGGAGCCGGAAGCAGGGTGATGAATGATGTCGAGCGACTGGGGCCAATTTGGAAGTTGTTCCAATGTTTATTCTGGACAGAGGGTGTCTTGGATGTCTTCTCGCCTGCCCGTGGGACTAAGAGAAAAGTTCTCTGAAACCCACCACCCCGTCGTTCAAGGCACAGATGCTGCCCAGTGTTGCAACTTTTCTGTTGCCACTTGGACAGCGTCCCCTGCCACTCGGCATGGCCGAGTGCCCCGGGAAGGGCGGTGGCAGGCATCAGTGCTACGGGATGAACATCCGAGCGATGTTCTCACTCCTTCTCGGCTCCCCAGCATCCTGGTCACCGACCACACCCCAGGGTCCCTGAGCCCACAAGGGTGGGGCTCCCGGGAGGGCCCAGGAGCTCAGTCTGACCCAGACTAAGATTTTCCTTCGAGAAGAAATTTAACCAGTGTTTGGGGCCCTGCCGAGGTCTTATCTAAGACTAAGCCTCTGACATGCCTCTCGCTCACTCTTTTTTTTTTCTGTCCGTAAGAAAATAAAATCACCTGTAGGTAACATAACATGGCAAACCATCAGAAGACGTGATAATCACACGAGCAGTTCTCTGGAGACAAAAAGGTTAAAAACAGGATATGGCGGATGCAGAAGCGGCGTTAGTACAGAGGGTGGCACGGCAGTTTGTCCCCTTGCAGCAGAGACACACCCCGAGAAGCCATTCCACGGTTTGCTTGGTCCACAGAACCAGACGCGGCAGCCACATGCCGAGCGTTGGCTTCCAAATGCGCAGCCTTTTGGGGTTTGCGGAAGCGGAGCCCCCAGAGCCACAGGCTGAGCTGCTCCTGCTGGAGGTGGCAGGGGAGCCGGGAAGGGCTGATCCTTCCTGCTGCTTCTGGAAGCATCAGCGGCGGCCGGCCTGGGCCAGCACGCAGGTCACAGTGGGGCTGGGCCCCGCACATGCGCCCGGGCTGCAGCCTGCAACGAGCCACCTGGCCCCTCAAGGAAGTGCCAGGCGAGCGGGGCCGGGGTCCCTCCTCTTCCTCAGACCTGCCTGCTACCCACGGCTGAGGTCGTCAAGCTAACTCATCTGCACACTGTCCCGGAGTCTCCAGGAAAAAAGTCCCCCTCAAGGAACCTATTTTCCCAGTTCAGCTTTTCTATCTCCACATCTTCAATGCAGAACATCAAAGGCCTGGAACACCTTTTGCAGATGTCAGACACACCTGGAGCCCCGACCCAAGACCAGGTACCTCCCGGCAGAGTGTGGGTTACGTACAGGTATATACATTTTTTGTGGGGGAAACAACTGAACAGTGTGTGGTCTGGAATGTGTTTAAGGAAAAGGCAGAGTGTGGGTGGCAGAATGGGAGGGGGGAAGTGTCAGGGGAACATGCAAGGGGGTCGTGCATCGGCTGGCCAGAGGACCTCCACCCACGTGTCGGAAGTGACGGTGCGAACCGGGAAAGGGAACATCTTATTTGTGGAAATGGGAGCGCTGCCCTTGTCTTCCTCACGCATGCCCAGAGCAATCCCGGCGGTGCCCTGTGGGGGCCACACGAGGCAGTCCCATCTCCCTCTTAGGCCCCGGAGCAAGAGTTGTAGTGTGGCTTCCCCAGCATGAAGAATCAACTCTGGCCAAGGCTCTGGGAGACCCAGGGACCATGGTCGAAGCTTAAGAAACAAATCTACCTCCCCTGTGATATTCTTTCTTTTTAAAATTGCTCATGACCGTCAAACCCTAGGGAGTTCATCAGGGTCAGCTGTCCTTCCACGGAGGCGAGGACCCACCCACCTCGGGAGGGGTCACCTGGTCTCCCTGCCCTGCGTCCTTGTGTTCTTGGCCTTTGTTCTGAAGGGGAGTCTTCCCCCGACAATTCACCCAGGACATGCTGGACACTATGGTCGACAAGTGGATAGGATGAGACTAGCACTGGGCGGTAAACTGAGTCTGGGGCCATGGCAAATTCCTTCTGTCAGATGCTAGTGTCTCCCCAGAGCCACAGTCTTGCCTGTTGAGCTCTGGGTATCTCCTGCTCCAGCCTGTCTGCCAGGTCCCCAGACACTACGCTAAGAGTCAGTGGAGAGTGTAGCCCTCTCAATGGTCACAGGCTTCTGTGCCGGGCAGGGAAGGGGACAGGGGCTGCTCCTGTTCTCAAGGCGAGATTTTAGAAGTGACTGGAATCGTGGCCATGGTCGAGAATGCTAAGCCATGCTTGCTGCTTCTGCTTTGGCAGGCTTTCTGCATGTCCTTTTCTTTAAAGAGATCTGATAGGGGAGATGACCTTTTCTATTCTTTTATGGAGTCAGGGGCAGGAAAAGCAGGGGAGAACCAGCCCTGCCCCTGCGAGAGCCGGGCTGCCAGGAGTTGCCTCTGTCCAGCGGGGCGGCCTCCTTGCTCCTCACGGGCCTCATGGGGTTGGACGCCCCCCTGGCATGCCCCATCCAGTCCCAGACTTCAGACCCGTGTGCCCACTGGGGAGCAGGGCTGTGGGGGTGCAGAGAGCCACCCAGACTCCAGGGCCACCTTGGTTAAGAGTGACAGGCCGCATCATCAGCGCCTGACTGAGGTGCCACCGCTGTGGGTCTCAGTGAATGGCAGCTTTTCTTACTGCCTCACGGATGAGACAAGGATGGGGAAGCCAGGGAGGGACAGTCAGACAGCTGAGGGAAAGACCACTCTAGGCTGCTAATTCATAGTTAATACTCAGGTGAGAGAAAAACAACCTGCTTGCTGAGATGAGGAAGCGACCCAGTGGGGGCTCGTCGGGACAGAAGTCTGCGTGGGGCTGTGCGTCCACCCTTGGCCTCCGCTCAGCATGCTGGGTGCTCGTATGAAATGCTCAGCTCCTGCTAGTGGGATCTGCCAGCCGTGGGGTCCCAGGACTGCACCACCCCATCGGCCAGGCCTTCACAAAAGGGACATTCTGGGTTCTCTTCTCGCTTTGTAATGAAACAATCATCCCAAGTTGAAAGAGAGCCTCTGCCTTTTACCACAAAGGCTCTCTCAAAGAGCAAAAGCTCTTCCCTTTCTAGAAGCAGGAGATAATCTGAGCCCGGTGGCACCCAGACAGGATGGCCCTCCTGATGGCATGTCTAGCAGGGTTTATGCTTGGGCTAAGATCAGACACCATCTCCTCCCACAGTGGTACTGAGACCCACAGGCCAAGCACAGCCAAGCCCTGGTCCTGGGGCTGCACTCTCCAGGTGAGAGGCACCTCCAGGCCAACTGCACACGACATGCACCCTGCACTGACTCTAGAAAGTATTTCCATCACCAACAGTGGACTCTGGCTACAAATGTTTCTTTTTAAATGCAGGTGACTGTACAGCTCATGGCACAGAGAACTCATAGCTGCTCGTGCACGTGTCATAGGCACTGACTCAGGTAAACTGTCACCCCGCAGTTCTATCCACCTTTCTTATCCCGAATGAACCTGGATGTTTTCACAGCACCTACTAGTAAGTGACACCCTAAGCAGCCTCTGGAGAGGCTCCACTGTTTATAATGTTGGTTCGTTTTCCTTCTGCAGGGGACACTTTCTTCTTAACTGGGCCTGTGGTCATTTCGCAGGCTCTTCTGGGCTTTTTACAGATCTGGAAGAGTGACAGCTTGATCTGTGGCCCTACGTGCATGTGTGGCAGCCACTGCACAGGGTTCCTGCCAAGCAGCCAAGTGCCTGTGATGTGTGAGGGGACAGGGTAGACCAGCTGCCTGTCTTCCCAGCTGCTCTAATGCATGCCTGCGTCGCTGTCCTCAGGGAGGGAGGAGGAAGCTGCTGTGCTTAACACAACTCTTCGTGTGTGTGTGTGTGTGTGCGCGCGCGCACGAGCGCATATGTGCTGGGGAGGGCCGGGGGGCATCACCCAACGTTTGGCCTGGACATAGGCAAAGGTGTGGAAGTGACAAGTGTGGCTCAACCAACAAGACCTCCCGAGACTGGCCAGTTGTAGGACGAGGGCTTGAGGATGGCAGCCAGCAGTCACTGGGCCATCAAGCACAGCTGCGAGACACCTCGCGGGCTCGAGGCTGACTGTGGGACTCAGACTGGGCGGTGGCTGGGTCCGAGGACCGAGGGAAGGCTTCTGCAAAGCTTGCTCGGGAGCCTCCGGCCCAGCTCTGCAGGACAGGCTCCCTGTTACCCCCTTGGAGCACAAGCATGGACAGTCCTGGGCCGCACTCTGCCTCAGTCTCCCACACCCATCCACCACGCAGGTGAACACCCGTGGCCTGGTTTGCCTGGGATGTGGGGTTTTAGCATTGAAAGTCCCATATCCCGGGAAATCCTTCAGCCCCAGGCAAACTGGGGTATCTGGTGACTCCACCACCACAGATCTTTGCTTTAGACTCCCCTGATCAGAGGGATGGCTTCAAGCACAGCTGGGCCCAGCTGAGGCCGTCTCTGGCCATCTCCATGGTGGCCAGTCCAGCTCTCATGGCAGGCCGCCTCTCCTGACTGCCACAAGTGGATTCTTTTCCAGGGCTGTTTCCCTCCCTTCCCTCAGAAAACATGTAAGAATAGGGTAAAAATGTGGAAAGACAACTTGTAAGTGTAAGATTAGAAACACATTTTTTAAAAAACACAGAGAGAAAGATTAATTTTAAAACTGCATAGCTGAGACCAGACTTTCATCTGTTACCTCCTGTGAAAAACGAGGGTTGTGTGTGGGTTCACCTCACACAAGACGGCAGCTTGCTCCTTCTGCAAGAAGGCTCCTGAATCTCTGCATTGGGGGCCTCTCGTGTACGGCAAGTGTGGCCTATGAAGACTGGCCTCGGGCCTCAGGGAGAGGGTTCTTTCTTCATGACTGCCAAGGCAGGAGGCCTCCCGGTCTCCGGTTGGCTGGGGTCTGCGGGGGAAGGTTTTCTGCGGGTTCCCTCCCAGGGCCACCCTGGAGAGATGACAGCTCTGCAGAACGGCTGAGGTGTCTTCTTAGGGGACAACCACCCTCCCAAGGAGGGGAGAAAGAGAGAAGGAACAGAAGCAGAGTGCACGCCCAGCCTTGGAGACAGGCTCTCCATCCTCTTGTTAGGATTTTTAAAAATACCTTTAAATTCCCCTCAGAGGAAAAAAATCTCTTGAAGGTTGACATAAAACTACTATTAAAGAGCAAAAGATATATGCCACGTAACTGAGAGTCAAAGGACAGACTTCTGAAAAGGAAATAAAGCAAACCCTAATGCACAATATTTACCAATATTTAAATAATCCAGTTGAAACCTTTTTTTGTCATTAGTGAAAAAATACACCATGGATGGTTACCTACGCTGCGAAGAGAGGACATGGCGGAGCTGGGAGAGGAAGAAGAAAGTCCATTCAGCTAGAGCTTTGCAGGTTCCTATGCACAGCACCAGATCCTAATCAATCAGCTCCCCCTGAAAGTCAGTTCAGTGTGTGAGAAATGAACACTTCAGAGTCGCAGTATAAAATATGGCCATAAAAAACTTGTCTTCCAGTCCTATGCAGGAAAGTGCACCATGCAAGGTGGGGTCTCGCTGGAGTGGCTCGCGGCCCGGCACCGGGGCTCCCCTTCCCTGGCCCCGCCCCGAGTGACTCCAGAGCCAGTCACTTGCTTCCAGTGTGCACTGCCGTCACAGTGGTGGGCCTGGGTCTCCGCTCAGCTCCGACTCCTGAGACCCCCGACGAAGAAGAAATGAAACTACAGAGCGTGGAAGGTGCCAGACCTGCAGGGAACAGTGGAAACAGGGCTCAGAGGTTCAGAAGCAATCTTCCACCTCCTCTTCCCACCGCAAGGCATCAGATGGGCGGGGTCTGTGGGGCGCCCACGCTTTTACCCACATGGTTCTACATTTTGACCTACCTGTGGGTACTGTGTTCAGAGGCTTTGTTCCAACACCCAGCACGCCTCTCCTTTTGCATTATAAATACAACCTTTTTCATTAAAAATATAGGCTCTATGTACTGAGCACACACTAGGCACTAGGTGCTGGGCTGGGTGGTGAACACACGCTGTCATGAGAGCTGTTCATGTCTTACAACAGCTCCATGAAGTAGGTATTTTAAGACTCAAGAGAGGATCCGATATCCACACCCGACCCCTGGTTGGTGGGTTGTTGCACCCGTGGCTAAGAAGCTTTCCGTGACACAGAGCATCTGAAACCAGGATGTTCACCTATTCCTGTGTGGACTTGGCAGCCCTCGCCCTAGAAGATTCCTCACAAGCTGCACTAACCGCCCCCCAAGTGGAGGATGGACCAGCTGCTGTTGAGCACCCCCCGGGGACCCCCCTAGGAAATCTGTTCACTGGGATACAGGGACATCCAGAAACTACATTGTTAGGATGGGCTTTGCTGTCGCTGTCTGCGTGTGAATGTCTGTGTGTCTGTGTGGTCAGCTGTACGGCAACTTTTCACCAGAGGGTGGAAAGGACTGAAGTGTGAATGTGGATCTGTGTGTGCAGCTGGGTTGGGGAAGGTCATGGAAATTCCTGGGGGAAACTTCAGGGCTGGACAGTCCCAGATGAGATGGGACGTCTCTCTAGAGAGGAAAGGAAACCTTTTCTGAGCCAAATGGGAAGGAGTGTGAGGCCCAGGGTGAGGCCAAGCTGAAGGTTGCTTAACGGTAAGGTGAGGGAGATGAAGGCCAATGGAGATGACCAAGGTCACCGCCCTGAAGTGGAGAGGACCTATTGCGAGGGCCCAGCAGGAGACCACGATAAACACAGCGAGGGCAAGTGCGAGAGAGAAACAGGTCTGCCTCGATGGTGGCCTTGTCCAAGCATAGGTGAAGGATATGAAATCCTTTCGCTTCAAAGCCAATGCACTTCATATAAATCTGCATCAAAAACAGACAGATTAGAAACCAGCAGCATCAGGCCATCCCTCCCTCAATCTGTGAGCGTGACCGCACAGTAAGAGGGGGTCAGACGGATGGAGACAGCTCAGAAGGCGTCTGTGCCTTTATGCAGACAGACACGGCCTTGTGGAGCTGAAGCCATTTCTCACCTAGAAATGGAAGCAGCGATACCTGGACTCTGAGTGAGCTAAATGACTGCATGTGTAAAAACGTCTGAGGGCTGCTGTGAGACTAGATAAGTACTGAAAGTGCCTGGCGGACAGCAGGTGTTCAGCAGAGGACCGTGCCCTTCTCTCCATCCCAGGCTCGTCTTCAGGGCCAGCTAAAGAAGTCTGTTTTTGCTACATACGCACAATCTTTTTGGCTGGCCAAACTGAGGCTGCTCGAAACACTTGCATTTGAACTGTCCAGGCTGCTGCCAAGATGGAGTTTTCTCATATGTCTCACGACGGCCGTGGCATTAAATGCTTGCTGAAATGTAAGAGAGGAAAAAAGCACACAAAATATTTCAGCTAATTAGAAACGACTCCTGTTACCCTGAGCATTTCAAACTTCTTAAATCACTCTCATGCTAGCCTAGAAAGAAAACATATGCAGTCCCTTCTTCCAGAAGTGCACACGTTTAACACCCTCCCATCAAAATATATTTCGGAGATTTAAAATCGTTTTCTTCTGACATCATAAGTATATAGAATCAATGTAAAACGATTCTCTCTGTAATTTAAGAGAAGTGACTTTAGATGAAAAGGCCTAGCAAAATACCTTAAAAAGTGATGACTTAAAATTGTTTTTATTTTCCTATTATTGGTACTTTTGTCTGAAATAATGGCACTTCCTCTGAATAAAGCAGGTCCATGGAACTAACTGACTTTGTTTCTGAACCGTCTCTCACTGTTGGCTCTCAGAGCAAAACGGCCAGCTCTGGATAACCCACACTGACTAGAACACAGAGGTTAGAGAACCAACAGATGATCACGAAACCTCCAGGGTTGACATCTGTCAAACTTTTACTAGGAAACTGTGATGAGTTCTGTTCAGATTTCCTGTTTTTTCCCTTCATATCCCTTTATGAAATTCAACTATTCAAAGTTCTCGCAAGGTGAAGAAAGACAAAGGGATTATACTGCTTAAGAGACAGCAAATGAGACGGAGCTGGCGCTATTGCTATTTTTGAACACAGAGGGGAAACGCTTAATCACACACTCCATCCTTCTTACACGGCGATACTCTCTCCAAGTCTTAGTTATCAGCGGTTAAAATTAGCAAAATTATTTGGGTGAGGTTCTGGGGATTTTTGTCCAAGTTCTGGTGACAGTAACCTTTAGAAATAAGAAATGGTCAAACTGTAGAGCCAGCGTTAGAAGAGTGGTCTCGCTCACTGGGAGTTTCACACACTTAACTTACTCTCCACTTGCTCTTGGCGAAGTTCTTCCGGATCTGGGCGCTGACAGACTCATGTATGTTCTTGTTGAGGGCCGTGTCACCAGCGATCCTGAAACGGAGCAAAGGTGCTTCTTCGCAGGGACTTCTCGGAGGCCCTGGCGCGGGGTCCCAAGCTGCCATTCCAGGGAAGCCTCATCTCACCCTCGGGAAAGCCGAGGCTCTGCTGGGGACAGGGGGCTCGCCACAGCCTCCCAGCCTGCTGCTGTGCCTTCCTGCCCTTACCTAAACCCACGCACTCCGCCGCCCTCACCCCAAGTTCCCATCCGCCTTCTACCCTCCCAGGACCTGCCATCACCCTCCGAGGTGACCTCATGACCGGGCTCTCTTTTTTCCTTTCGACTTCAATTCCTGCAACATCAGAATTCCCCATGACAAGCAACCTGAGTCCAGCTTCCCACCTTCCTCCCTCCTCCGACCCCCTGCCTCCCCCAACCCTCTCTCCTTCCCATCTCCCTCGTCCCACCCCACTCCCTCCCTCCTACCCCTCTGCCTCCCCCCACCCATCTCCCTCCCATCCGCCTCCCACCCTCCACACCAGCATGCTACCTGCCATGCTTCCCTTCTGAGGTCTCTGATGTCTGGCTGAGTGCCAGATCCCTACCAGGCCCTGCCCTCCCCAGGAGTCACGATCCACAGCTGCTCTTGTTCAGCTCCCGCCTTCTCCACCCCAGCTGAGCGCTGTGACATTCTGCGGAGCCCCTCGAAAGGATTCCAGCTCAGCTCACTCCTGCCTGGTGCACTCTCTCCCTCTGCATCTCCTGGAGGTTCTCAGAACGCTGAGGCCCACGGGCACTCTACATCCAGCTGGGCCCTGGGCAGTCCTCACTTAGGTCTTGCTTATCCTGAGTCTCCTTCTGTGCTCGTCACCCCCTCCCCTTAGGCTCCCCCCTCCTTTCCTCCCTCTGGGGTCTTACAGCTTCCCCCTCTCTCAAAACCTCTCTCAAAACCTCCAGGTTTAGAGCTATTTGGAGGTCGCTCCAGCCCCTTCTCCCTCAGGCGCGCCCCCCCCTTTTTGAGTTGGAGTCTCACTCTGTTGCCCAGACTGGAGTGCAGTGGCACGCTCACGGCCACCACAGTGTCACCTGCTGGGCTCCAGCGATCCTTCCATCTCAGCCTTCCAAGTAGTTGTAATT